>NQII01001962.1:360488-376780 GCA_002778355.1 Clitarchus hookeri | reverse complement strand
GCGCCTCCTCGTGGCACCCTTCCAGAGATAGGTGGGAAAGCCGCACAATGTCTTGCCATAGCTCCTGCAGTGGCTCTCCTGATCGCTGGGTGCGGCTTCGCAGCTGTGCCTCGTGGGCATGTCGGACGTATCGGTCTCCGAAACGTAGTTCCACGGCCGACACCAGTGTGGGATACTCCAGTCGATGTCGCCCTGCCAGAGATTGTAGTATGCTCAGTGCGGGACGTCTCGGTACAGCGGTGAGGTAGTAAGCCCTCTGTTCGGCTGACCAGCAATTCAGGTGGCGACCATTTCAAACTGGTGTTGCTACTCCCACCAAGAAGTCAGGCCATCATAAGTACGGGCTTAATTGAGACCCCCTTCCNGCGCCTCCTCGTGGCACCCTTCCAGAGATAGGTGGGAAAGCCGCACAATGTCTTGCCATAGCTCCTGCAGTGGCTCCCCTGTTCGTTGGGTGCGGCTTCGCAGCTGTGCCTCGTGGGCATGTCGGACGTATCGGTCTCCGAAACGTAGTTCCACGGCCGACACCAGTGTGGGATACTCCAGTCGATGTCGCTCTGCCAGAGATTGTAGTATTCTCAGTGCGGGGCGTCTCGGTACAGCGGTGAGGTAGTAAGCCCTCTGTTCGGCTGACCAGCAATTCAGGTGGCGACCATTTCAAACTGGTGTTGCTACTCCCACCAAGAAGTCAGGTCATCATAAGTACGGGCTTAATTGAGACCCCCTTCCCCACTCCTGGCTGCACGACACTGGTCTTGCAGAGCTGCTGACTATCCTCCGGGGTTGCTGCGTTATTTAAGGCTTGCACTGCTACTCCACTTTTGTAGGCTGCCGGTATGGTGGTTGTGGAATTTCGTTGCTGAAGAAATTGCTCAATCTGCTTCTCTACTGCACTGATCTTCTGTTTTTCATTCTCGATGCTGTCCATTCTTTCATAGCACTGTCCACTACTTCAGCTATACTGCCAATGTTCTTGTCAACACAGTCAATTCTTGTATTTACTAACTCGAAAATGCCCTCTATTTTTCTATCTACACGATCTATTTTCTTGCATACATTTTCAGTGTTTATTTTCCTGTCAACATTCTCATTTACAGTGTCTATTTTCGTATCTACTAACTCACTTGCATTAGTTATCTGGCTAGTTACATTCTCGTTTACACCATTATATCTTCTATCAAGCTATTTACACTTGCGCTCACTTAACTATTCAGCTCCGCAATTAATACTCGCAGTGCTTCTAGTTCTGCAGACATTTTTCTAGTTAACACTCACTGCGACGGTTGTACAAAAGTCTTAAGATTTCGTTCTACTACTATTACAATTTATTAATTTGTTTTAATATCACTAATTACTAGCCTTTTGCCTAACATGATTTAAAATTGACTAATAATTGCCCCCATCTCACTTCTGACACCAGTGTTACATGACGCCTGAGGGGCGTATCTGAGTTCGTGAGGGATGGAGGTCTTAATAAAAAATAAAAGAACTGAATTAGATTTTTAATTTATTCACACAGCTATTATTTACAGCATTAAATTATCTGTATCCACTATTACTCTTTTTATTTCACAGTAGGTTCAATATTTAATGTATATTTCGACGCTAATTAACGCCTTTCTTTGTGTGTCTGTTTGGTTATCGTCAATGAACTCATACTCATCATTAACACACGTCCGGTCTATCTACTGCTATCATTTGTAGTTTATTTCACTCACGCATCCAGTTCAATAGTCCAGTCTGCAGTCGTACTCTTCACTCCTGATGTTCGCAGTCGCAGATTTTCCCCCCGCTGGTCATTTCTCGCTACGCGCTTCTCTTCTCGATAGTCGTCTATCGCTGAAACTCATCCATTCAACAACTGCTGGTTCGGAGGTCCGTCACACTTTTATATCAGTCGCCTTGACCATCTGGAAGGTTCAACGTACCACGAGTCACGCTGAGAGAAACGAGGTTAGAAATCCAGAGCATTCTTCAGATAAACACAGAAATACAATCAGCCGAAGGTCAGGAACGGTGAGCCGTCAATGGGTTATCGCGCCAGAAATGCTTTCATAACTCGAAACACTGGCAGGATTATTGCTCGCTTGTCATTCAAAACATTCCCTTGACTTACCGCCCCGCTATCATATCACTACTGTCCTTTTCTTCCGCCCACTCGTGCGGGGTGGTCCAAGGTCAGGGGCGCAGACCAACGAAACGTAACACTATAGTAGTTCCTGATAAATTAACTATTCATATCAAAGTTTGAAAAAAAAAATCGCTGCAAATTGTGCTACACACGTTACTAAAAATTTCGAAGTGTCACTATTACCGATGCACGAATATAGTGGTGCAACGATTAATTTACACACGTAAACTGTTATTTGGAGACAAATTACAACGATGGTTTTCGTACCACTTTAAGTAAGTTAAAGAAAAGTGTGTAAAATTCAAAATTAATTTTAACAAGTGAAGATAGTAGACTTCAGATTTATTATAAATATGCAGATAAATACAAGATCTTGTATGTTTCATAAAACAGTGGATTATAAAAGAAAATGTTTTTTTTATAGTGCTGCAAGACATTTATTTCGCTGCGACTCTGTAGTTGTGTGTGGCGAAGACACTATAATCTATTTGCGGTTCCTTCACACTTTTTAAATTAAACCTTTGAAAAATCAGCCCATGTAGAGGATGTGTTTGGTCATTTCCTAAATATGTCTTATCAAAAGTGTTTTATACTTCTGTTAACTTAAAAGTACATCATTTTGGTTAAATTGAAGTCTTCCTTATATTTTATCTATAAATTATAATTTTGTGATTTATAACTAATATGAATAGACAGTGACGAAATGTGTGTGTTTGTATTGCCTAATAACAAATAGTTCTTATGCAAAATATTATTACACTGAGAGCGCACGAATGATGTGCATTGCCCCTTTGGTGTAATTTTCTAAGCTTTGTTTATATGAGGCGGAGGAATATCCCGGAAGTAGAACTTAAGCAGAGCTTCAGAAAAGTGCGAGGTAACCGTGAATGAAGTATAGCTTGCGCCTTGCAGGGTTCACGTTCGAGGAAGAAAGTGTTATCACAGGAATACTGCGACACAACTGTTACGTGAGGGTAACATGGCTACGCCCACTCTCTAGAACGTCCTCCGCAAAATTGACAACACTGCGATAACTACAACGTAGCAAACATGATGCAAGATCTAAATACGAAAGCTCAAAAATTCTAAAAAGGAAATACTCGGTGGAATATTTTCATATTCTCCTTCTTATAGAATGAGCCACACCGCAATGGCAACTCCGGGAGGACTAAAGAAAGCATTTGTGCAGTAAGAAATACTCTAGCTTTTAAGATAATGTTGAGTTGTTGAGAGATTTGGGCGGGTCTTTGCGACGAGGTCTTGAGAGCCGATGAGGATGAAATGAGGTGGGAATGGAGCAGCGCCAGAATGAAAGGGCGGGGAAAAGGGAGATCCCTGAGAAAACCCGCCGACCAGCGGCATCATCCGTGCTCCCACTTGCGAAAATCCGGGAGTGACCCGGTCGGGGATTGGACCCGTTTCGCCTAGGTGGGAGGCGAGCAGTCTAACCGCTTAACCACCGTGGCCCTCTCTGAAGAGAAGTTTCCCAGTTGTGAATCCGGGCGTTCTACAGCTTCCCTTTTCTCAGTTCCTAGTTTTTATGCAGGCCGCAGATGTCGTGTGGGTAGCGCACCGGCCTCCCACAACGGGTTAGATGACCGGCGCGCTCACACCCAAATCTCGCATAGACTCCGAAGTCTCAAATTAAAGATACTAGGGAATGGTTTTATGCTAGTTAAGTAATTAATTTATTTATTTATTTGAGTATCCGCCTGTAGATCTCATTTGAGCGCGATTGCTCAGGGGATGTAGGTGCTGTCACAATTGTTACAATTTATAAACATATTATGCATATACGTACAATGCTATTTCAATACATGTATGGAACCATTTATATTTGATTAAAAAAAATAGCGTATAGAAGTACACATTATGAATAAGTCATTGACTTAAATATTAACAAATAGTAAAAATATGACTACTTAATAACACCATTAACTTAGGTCTAGATAATCCTAACAAGAACACTTTTGTAAATTACCGACATTCATTTTAGTAGCTCAGATATACTACTAAATATACAAACATCAGTAAATAAGTTTACAGGTGCATAAAAACTCAATTTAAGAGAAATTTTATGTACAGAGTCAAGAAATTCAACAACAGAATAAAGAACATTTGCAATGAGGTAGCCCTTTAGTTGTTTTTTAAAAGTTTTTCACTTTTGCTTAGGATCTTAAGATCAGGTGGGATTTTGTCAAAGATTTTGATGATCGAGTTTGAGTACTTAACAGTGTNGCAATGAGGTAGCCCTTTAGTTGTTTTTTAAAAGTTTTTCACTTTTGCTTAGGATCTTAAGATCAGGTGGGATTTTGATGATCGAGTTTGAGTACTTAACAGTGTATGTAGATGTAGATGCGTTCTCTTCCACCAAATACGCTGCACTTCGGAATGGTTCTTTCCGCGCTAAAGTGACAAGGCGCCGTCGTTCGCAGCACGCTAATATTTTTTGGTGTCCGGATCGTCGTTTATTTTCTGACGTCCCTGTTTCTTTGTACATCTTTAGTATGAGACTGGCAGTTCCAAAACAAACTGGGAGGGATTTCCCAGTTTCACGATAACTCTTGCCTTGCTTATAGAAATAAATGACTTCTTCGCGTTGCGTCACGTCACGGACAGTTCGCGTTTCTTGCGCCTCATTCTGATCACTACCTCTTACTACCACAACAGGCTGGCAACTGATGTGCAGAGAACCCGTCTTTGTACGCACAACTGCTAGAGGTCGATGGCACGGGCGTTACGAGACCAAACAGGGTTACACCTCTGCTGTATGAATACTTTTTTTACTATCACAATAACATATTTCCCATTGAGGGCTCGTCCTTCTGACGTTGGTCTGCTATTAACTATTTCCACGGGGCATGCTATTCCGCTCCTCTGTCTGTGTAGGGCTTATGGCTTTGCATTGCCTCAAATACACACGCTAGGACTAAACGTGTGGGTGTATGAATACTTTTTGAGTCACAGTATGTTTTATTAACTACTAATTTTCCCTTTTGCTTATGTTCCGTCTTTTCTTTCCTTCTCATTCCATGTGAGCAAGGTTTTGAGAGCCAATTAGGGTGATCGAGGTGAGTATGGAGCAGCGCCGGAATAAAAGGAGGGGGAAACGGGAGATCCCCGAGAAAACCCGCTGACCAGCAGCATCGTCCGGCACGATTCCCACATGCAAAAATCCGGGAGTGACCCGACCGGAGAACTCGGTTTGCCTTAGTGGGAGGCGAGCAGGCTAACCGCTCAGCCACCATGGCCCCCTCATTCAATGTCTATGTACAAATTTCGAAAGGGGGTTTCATTTGAACACGGGTCGAATCCACAGCTATTGAACTGTTAATAACGTAACAAATGTAAGCATGTGGTTGTATGTACCTAAGTATATGTAGGTTTTGGTAGTATTTTATACGGTTATGATGACAAAATACAAGATTTATGTAGGGTGCTAATTCCAGAAACGATCCATTTTAAAATGATGCATGTAAAAATTGAGATTTTGATAACGCAATTTCCTACTTTTGCTTAGCTTGTTTACAATTTTGGAAAAAATTGTAAAATTTATGTAAAAATTCTATGACATTGTCTATATGTAAAATAAGTTTGCCCTCCTGTATTTACATCAATAAGGCAACATTAAACAAACAACAAACATGATCGTGTCAGTTGGTCCCATTACGTATAACCGAGTGGTTTGAATCTCTCTGGAATCGAATGAGAGTTATTGTCCAATTAAAATTAAATATCCGCATTAATGTGCCCGCATTTTCACAATGTATATTATTCACAATAAATTAAACCCTGCCGAAATAATTGAAAAAAGTTAGTAATTGCATATATGTTGGCTGCTAATTAATAAAAGTATTTTTTTTTTACGTTTTATTAAAAATGTAGCGTTTAAAATAAATGTCACTAGACTCTTATATTAGCTCTGTTTTATTGTTGTTCACCACGAATTAGTTTATTTCTAACAATTTTACTGCAACTTTATATACAAAATATACTAGACAATATGTCCAGGAAATAGTAATTTTTTAATTGACGAATGATGCACAGTGAAAATAAATAGGAAGCCATACAGAATTGCGAAAGTATTAAAATCCCACTCAATCAGTAACTCGGTTGACAATCGGCTGCATTTCCACGTTGTCATACATAGTACAAGTAATGAAGATGTCCGCAACTGGAAATGCAGCGTTTACGCCTTCATAATAATATTATTTTAATTCCTACAAATAAGTGTATTGTGTACTAAAATATTTCATGTGAAATCGTTTTTTGCGCGAATACGCGCATCTCAGTAAATAAATGCTCTGGGAATGAGACTTTTTGCTAGGAAAGGTAAAAACCAACTAAGCTCGTTCATTTTTTTTTAACGTTACAATATTAAGCGTATTAAAAAAACTCTTAAAATGGTCAAATAAATCGCATATTTACAGCTTGCCTGCGCAGTTCCCTTAAACGATTGGAGAGAAGTACATATATACGGACGTTGTTAGATCTGTGGGCTTCTCATCGCGTGTAATACAATTCCCATTGTTACATATGCAATTGGCACAGTACAGCGCTCCGACGGCAACACTCGCCGACTTGGAACCAAGGGCTTCGGGAACTTCGTAAATTCACCGGTGCATCAATCTATGTACGCCAGACGTTCGAAAATTACTGTTTCGGTTGAATCCGGTCAAACCGATTGATCCACCAGTTCAACTGGCCCTGAAATTTGTTGGATATGCACCAAAACATCAACCAATGAATTTTCGAACACTTTCTCTGAGAAATAACAGTTAACACACTCTCAACTTGTAATTTTCAAGCATTCCAAAATACACAAAAGTAATTTGTACATAGAGTTTTACAAATGGGCGTTGAAAACTTTAGCATTCGTGTGTAAGGGCATTAATGTATGTCTGAAAGCAGACGAAAACGCCACTAAAAATCAACCTGATGCTCGAAAAATGCTTCAACCGGTGTACACCTGTGTATCAACCACTGGTGGATCCATCGATGAATTTTCCCAAATGCGGATTGAGACTTAGCGTTCGTTCCCCGGTTGACAAGGCGACAACGTGCTTTGCTGCTCCGAGTTGTGATAGGGCGTGTCGGATACGCACAACGAACGTCGAACCAAAAAAAAATGTGGACACAGTGTGCCAATTTTATCGAGCGCCTCTGTAAAAAGCAAATACTGGATCAATTAAAGAAAATTTCTTCAGTTTTTGCAATTAAAACTGGCCTGCACGTGTATTGAATGATTCCAAACCACAATATTCAATAAGTTTAATTAAACAGCAATTTTTATTGTTTCGTGATAATAATAATAATACTGAGTGCGAAGAGGTGGGCCCTGAGAATGGGTTGGTATGGGAGGGGCATGGGGAAAGAATCATTTTCAGAGCGGCCGTTAAGTGCTCGTCTAAATAAATGTCAACAGGATCGAAAAAAAAAAATACAGCTATTTTCTTCTTTAGAAATAGTAACTTTTTTTTACTAACAGTGAGCATGTTTACTACTGCTATATCGAAGCATAGTTGCATTTTTACCGTTAACCATATTAAACACTATTGTAGGGGTGCATTATAGATTAAAAAAATAAAATTTATATTTTTATTATTCGGCATGAGCAAGTGTCACCATTTGGACCAAAAAACATTTTACACACAGTTTCTCAATTCACCAGTAGCTTAAAAGCGACCTCTTTGTTACACTAGCAGGCCTTGCGGCGGAAATGTTCTCTGTGCCAAACTCGCCAATAAGGGATATAGTTTTCTTCCCAACCTGAGTAGAATAAACCTTAGTCCTGTTAAGCAGGGTTCTTCTGTCAAAGAAAGACAGGCAGTGGGGTTCTAAGTATGTTTATTGCAGAAGTGTTGCGCCAGTCGCAGAGACGAGGTGTTATGGACGCGCCTGAGTGTGTGTGCGCTCGTGTTGTGTCCGCAGCGCAATTCCTGGGGGTGCGCCACCTGCAGGTCGGCCTCATGTTCCTGGCCCTCGTCTGCGCCTACGCCATGCGCGTCAACATGTCCGTCGCCATCGTCTCCATGACCGACAGGAACGGTTCAAACCCCGATTTTGAGGTGAGCCTTAGACTGCTCCACGCACGCTCTCTCTCTTTCGCAACCCACCTGCTTCTCCTACTGCTTGTACTGTCCGCCTCCCGGGAGGTATTGGCCAACATTTTTAAATTATAAATTTTTCACTTTCCTCTTCCTTATTTCATTAATTTTGTAAATATTAACAAGTTTATAATGTTTTTTTTTAAAATCTGTTTTAATTATTGTGTAGATGAAAATGCGCGCTGAAAACATACTGACATGCAGTTTTCTCCCAGGTCCGTTTTTCCTTCCCCTATTCAATTTATATTCACCGTGTTTGCTATATCATTCGGTGAACGCTTAATGATGCGTTGGTTGGCGTGCACACTAAACCTATGCCTAAAAACTGGACACGCACCCACACCACACCCGAAATTCGAGCATAGAACCCACACTTCCATACGTTGTCTTCCTAAACAAAAACTTTACTGGGATCAGAAAGATGTACGTTAGCGAATACTCGCAAACGAATAAAAAAAAATGTTAAGCACTCGGAAGGTGAGATGGAAACAAAATTAAACTCTTAAGTGCTGTAAGGTATTGTTAATTTACCACAACAGGTGTATCCTCTCCTGAGGCAAGTCGGTCCACAGCTGTTGTAACTGGCTCTCGATATCGTGCAGTTGACGCCCGAGCGCATCCCACCCATTTCCTATCGGGGACAGATAGATGGAAGCACCTTGATGGCCACTAGAGTAGGTACCTCAACGCGATGCAGGAATATCATGCACATGTCGTGTGTAGACAAACACCGTCTTGTTGGAAAATTGTATCAGAGTGCTGTCCAATGGAAAAAGTAACACATGAGAACGCAAAAATATCAGTGACGGACCACTGTGCCATCACTGCCCCCCCCCCCAAATTACTACCAGAGGTGAGCTATGGCTCCCAAACACCGCGATGCCAGGAGCAACAACGCCAGTGTATTCTCTCCCCTCGGAGACGACCGCACGACCGTCATCCAGAAACTGTGTCCGAATGATAGGCGCCGATGCTAGCGGGTTGTACAATGCTTGGCGCGCAATACGGAGATCCTCCCTTGGTGTCTGTCTTGGTCGAGCGGGATCTTTACGATGGGTGTGGGTTGCACGATACGTCCACCTAGTCTAGTGCAGACCCACAATGAGACTCCTATTAAACTCCGCCAAGTGCTGGTAACCATATCTAATGCGTCTACGAGGCGTACTCTGTGTTCGGTGATCTGCCCTCGCCGTTTTGGCTGCATGCATTTCCGCACACGCCTTATGAAACTATCGCTTTTATCGTGATGGAACCGCAAATCCACTGTGGTGGCCGTTCCAGACGTTAGTTACAGACCTTTGCTACTGTAATCATTTACGTAATCAATTATTATATTCACGTGTCAAATTGCATCCGATTCGGGTTCCTTCTGGTCGTTTCACTTAGTTTTATCAGCCAGTGTACATCCATTACTAAACTTACGTAGCGCCATTTTTTCAGTATGCTTCATAAAGGAGGCATATACAGTCAAATGTGCCAAGACCTGACTTCCTTTTGTAACACCTGTTGAAATTTATAGTTTGTGATTTGTACAATGCATTCATATTAAATTGGTAGAGACAGTATTGTCTCGTGCCATTTTACCTTGATACAATTTGTTTTAGTTCCTTCGTTCTACGCCCTTCCTTGTACGATAAATTCCCGGTCTTCTAATCCTCGAGTGTTTTTAGTTGCAAGGGCCGTGTTTTAGGATTTTTGACGGAGATCGCTTTGGAATGGGGGGAAGTTCGCCGTTCGGCTCGTTAAACTAATTCTTTGTCTTTGTTCACGTACTTTTACTTGTCAGTTTTTCCATGCTTAACTTCCATAGCTATAGTACTTTTTTTATGGCGTATGCATCTGGAATATATTATTTTTGACGTTCGCCCACTAAGAAAACATTTCTTTGGCCACAAACATGTTTCACAACAATGTGACTACCATAGCTATGAGTGTGTGTGTGTGTGTGTGTGTGTGTCGTTTTTAAATTTTAGTTTAGCGTAGCCTAACTCCTTCCCCCCCTCCACCATAATATTTAATTATTTGCTATCTGACATAGAATAAGGGGTGTTTGCAAAGGAATTAAATAAAATTTTGAAATCAGTAAAAATATATATAATGCTACCAATGTGTTTAAAAGACGAATTATGTTTTAAAACAAATAATCCAGCTTAATAGACTTTAAAAAAAATTGCCGCTGCTACACATTTGTTGTCAATGTAATTGCCCAAATTTGTATAAAACTATTAAAGCCATGTTTTGTTAAACTACGTACGAACAGGACTTATGAAGTATTAATCTGTGTATGCTTTTACCTATTAATTTATTACTGTAAGTGTAACGATTTTTCGATAGTGGAAGTGTCTAAAACATGTCTTAGTTTTGGACCACTATTTATATTACGCTGAGTACCAGAAGGACGCACATCCTATGAAAATATTGCAAGCCAGTTCAGTGCCTCGTGTGTAGAGGTGACGAAGGGATATGTGCATGCCAGAGGCCGCCCTCAGAACCACCTCTGATGTTCAACTCGACAAGCACGGAAGACGTGCGGGCAGGCTTGCCGGTATTGAGAAGTGTGCGTGTTGCAGGAGTACGACTGGAGCTCGGAGACGCAGTCGACGATCCTCAGCTCGTTCTTCTGGGGCTACGTGGTGACGCAGATCCCGGGCGGCCAGCTGGCGCAGCGCTACGGCCCTAAGATGTTCATTCTGAGCGCCATCGGCGTCTGCGGCATCTTCAACATCCTCACGCCGCTGGCGGCCAGCGTGGGCGGCTGGGGGCTCGTCTGCGGCTGCCGCGTCGTGCAGGGCCTCGCTCAGGTTAATTGAGAACCCCTTCCCCCTCTTTCTTCCTCTCCCTGATCCGGGTCGTGCAACTCGCATCGCATTGGCACCTAGGCGAACCGGGTCCGATTCCCGAAGGGGTCGCTCCCGGATTTTCTCGCGTGGGAATCGTTCAGGGCGATGCCGCTGGTAGGCGGGTTTTCTCATGATCTCCCGTTTCCCCCTCCCTTCCACCCCGGCGCTGCACCACACTCACCTCGCTTCTCCCTTATCGTCTCTCGAGATCTTGATATTAAGAGCCGCACAAATCTCTCCGCTCCTTCCCTGACCACACTACCCGAGCGACATGATTCCCTTTACTGGTGCTGGTCACGAAAAAATCAATTATCTTATATTTACACGAAATATTGTTCAACTTGTAGATATTACTTGAAAGTGTTATTTCCCCGCATAAAAAAATTAGGTCACATATTTTGTGCATAATAACATGTCAGAATTAAGATTTTAGTATTTTTGGGACGTAAAAATAAAATCCAAATCGCAGATATGAGACAGTTTACACTAAAATGAGATACCATGAGTTAGTAGAGCGATACTTGAAATCACACTATTAAACTTTTTCGCAATTTTAAAAATGGCTTAAAAGACATTTTTGCATATTTTTGATTTAATTTATTGCAGAAAGATCAGACTTCGCCGGTATTTCTCAGAAGTCCGCTGTTTCACATGTTGCATACTAAAAGTTTCATGGATTATCACAGCGTATATTGATGTAATGGTCTACGTTGGGTTAAGGTGTATATATACCAAAATACGTAATTCCTGATGTTAATTTCACTAATTAAGTGTATAAAATGAATGTAGTTCAAAAATAAACTGGTAGGAAGCAGTAAACTATAAAATATTTTGGGAAATATGAAACCCAATTATAGACACTTGAAAAACTTTTTAAGGTAAATTCGTACCCCATTTAAATGATAAAAAACAGTGACGCCATCAACAATACCTATAGGTAGTTGTCCACCAATTTCGGAAACTTGGTTTAAATATAGCGAACGAGCCAGTGCAATCGTAAGCTGAGATTCCAACAGAACCAGAACTGTAACGCAGAAAATCGGCTTTCGTGTGAACAACCATATGTTATGTTCGTTCACTCTGTTTGGGGTATTCGGCATAAATGTGAACTCGCCTTAACTACGTAACTAAACATGAGCATGCTGTACTCAGGGGCGTGAAAGTCGAAATAATGGGAAGCACGGCTTAAAAATGCTCGATTAACCACGAACAGTCTGTAGTTACTATTATTATGTACCTAATTTTAAATATAGAACTCTCCTCGTCTTCCATTGCATCTTCGAGAGGCGTTGGGTTTTCGGGAGGCTAGATCGTCTGCCTCTCACAAAGGCATTTTACATTCGATTCCTGGTGGTGTCGCACCCGGATTTTCGCACGTGGGGAACGTAACGGACGTTGCCGCTCGCCTTGCAGGTTTTCTCGAAGTTAAAGAAGTAACGTAATGCGTATTGAGGTTGCACGTAAGGCATGGGTAACGCACCGAATGACGAGCTTTCCAAGGTGGAACTCCGTAGGTAGCCTTATCTGAAGTGTTACATGGGATGAGATCGCGAGATGGAGCGGTGGTGGAATGGAAAGGTGGATGAAACGCCTTTCTGGCCAGTCTGGCAACTAATTGGCCAAACGAATTTCAATAATTAGTGGAAGGAGTGATGAGGTGGGGCAATTAACCAATGAGAAACAGGGGTAGAGTTCGAGCGAACGCTTCTAATTGGTCGAACATAGGTTTCCTAAAACGCAAGAGAAATCCGCCAATGAGAAACATTGGCAGAGCAATTAAATGTGTTGGAAGGGGGTGGGGCGATTGGCCAATTAAATATGTTGGAAAGGGGAAAGTGAAGGGGGCAGCCGTCTGCTGGGTCTGGTGCTGGGGACAGCACCAGCGATTTAAAATAAATGACAAACGAATAAACCAAGATGGTGGTTGAACGAAGGTGAGAGACAAACTCCAGTAATGTATAAACAAATGACAAACAAAAAAGTTCAAGATGGCGGTAGGTGGCTGTGACTCTTACCCTAATGGCGGACAGTTGCACCTACCAATATGGCGTACTGTACATACCAAGATGGTGGACGACTGCACCTACCAAGATGTTTTAATTAGCGTGGGAGGCGGGTGTGTGGGGGACCTCTGGAAGTTTTTTTTAAATAAATTTCTTAAATCCTATTAATAATTTAAAATAATTTTTAAATTTTTTTCTTATATTTTAATAACCTTTTTGATTTTTGGTATCAATTATTAGGGTCAAGGTCAAGGTTACCTGGATCCGTTATGGCCGCCGACTGGAATGACAGAGCATTATCAGCTCTGACTCTCCGGTCCCAGGCCCCGATGTGCCAAAGTCCTCATAGTCCCTCCACTAAAGTTCATTCTGACAAAGCAAAAATATATTTTAGTTTTCCAAAAATGTGCCGCTTCGAAGTGCATCGACAAGGCTTTGAAAGCTTAATATATGGCATTTAGTGCCAATTTAAACTCTGTGCAGAAACTTTGCATGCACAACTTTTGGTTTAATCGCCGGTTTGGTGGAAGGGTATGTGCGGCTCTCCTATGCATAAAATACGAAATTTAGTTGATAAACCATGCAGAAACCTTCTCCAATTTTACATGCCATATCACAACGAAATTACATTCCTTTAGTTGTCATTAACTTTTACAGCACCAGCGAATTAGTATGTGTTAAGTTTACGAAAGACATTTGTGGCAGACACCACAAAGACGTCGTAGTGATATTAAGGCTCTGCTTCACTCCTTTCGCAGAAATTCTTTGTTTTCGCGTCATAATTTCGAATTCATCGTAATTACTGACATGTACGATTATAGAAAATTTAAATTTTATGAGTTGTTTAATATATGTGTGCGTAATTGTGATTGTGTGTTATGTGCTTGTTGTAAAGTAAGGAATATATTTATATTTTATCAATAAGTTCCTGTTTTTTTGCAAGCAGGTAATAACTTGGTGAAAATTAGATACAAAAGTATTAAACAACAGGTAAATTGCAAGTTTTCTATATTCAAACATTTTAAATAATACCTCTGAAACTCAAATTACACGAAAACTAAGAATTTCTGCATAATAAGTTAAACAGAGCCTTAAGAGTGAGCCGAACTGGATATATTGGAGACCTATTTCCTGCATGACGCTGTATCTGTAATAGATTAGGAGCCTACTGTATCATACCGTAACATACCCTTAATTTTGCCTGTGAATAACCGTACGTCTTCACAACTAAATACAGTAAAATAAGTTTACGCAGCTGTTTACCAGGTACAGTTGAATCAAACGTTTCTAGGACTTGGAACGCACTTAACACAATTTTTTTTAGTTGCTTCCATGTGGAAGTGATCTCTTCACAGAGTTACTTAACAGGGTCACGCTACTTAAGTTGTAAAATTAGACTGTAGTTTTTATCATTAGAAATTATTATGTAAATAAATGTTTAGAATTATTTGATGCAACAATTGCTGTTGATTGTGTTCAGAGTTCATATTTTTCTCGGTGCGGATTCTTCAAGTAAAATAAATTTGGCCAAACAATGTTAAAGATAAGTCCACTCATTTATTTCTCCAGTAGGCAGACTCACGATCATAGTGTTTACTGGCGTAGAAGTAAATATTTAATCTAAATTTATTTCTCCAGGGAGCCATCTTCCCTTGCATACACACGTTGCTGTCCAAATGGGTGCCAGTTGAAGAGCGAGGAAGACTTGCAACGTACGTGTATGCAGGTGTGTAAACCCCGTAATTATATACATTATGGAAATTAACTCCACCGAAAAACTTCAGCAAGTGTTTTTTCATAAAAAAAAAGGTCAAAAACATATACACAACATATAGCCTAAGTATATTCTTAAGGGGTGAACTGCTCTTGAGAAGTGTAGTTGAAGCAGAGGGTTTTTGCTAGCACGACAACCAGAATGAACTATGAATGTCAGTGTTTCCGGATACTGCATTATTAAACGACGAAGTACAACGCACTGAAATATGGGCTCCAATATCAATCCCCATCCTTGAAATTGAGGGCATGGCAGCACATTTGTGGAAATAAAAATGTATCCATCACTTTGGTTGTTTTTCCCTGTGTGTTTGTAATCTTCCGTACCTGGTGAACAAAACTTAGTCATGTGTTTTTACGCTAAATGCAGCGGTTTTAGAGAAACTAATTCATGCTAATGAAATTGACGTGGGATGGAGATGGAGCAATGGCAAAATTTCGTGGCGGTGAAGTGGTTGTACCCCGAAAAAAAAACCCAAAAGTCAATGGTAACGTCAGCCACGTTTCCCAGATACGAATATTCGTGTTGGCCCCGCCGGGAATAGTCTGGTTCGCCGTGGTGGGAGGCGAGCAGTCTGGCCACTGCGCCACCACGGGCCCTATTTGTATATCAGCAGTAGTTTTCTGGGGTAGGTGTGGGTAACATGCGACACACGACTTGTTCCAACAATACACGGTGTCATTTAAAACACCATCATCATGCACCAACAACAAATGTGTTGCTATGTGCCAGGCAGTGAGATTCATTGTTGGAACATTATGAATTAATTTATCTAAAATGGCGGCATTTAGATTAAAAACAAAAGACGTAAGTTTTGTTAAACATGTACGGTAGTTTCAAGCCACAGGGAAAAAAAACTAGTTAGATTTATATTTGCATAAATGTACTTCCAACCCCTCAATTTTCATGGATTGGGAGTTAATAATTGGAGTCAATATTTTATGCTTTGTACTTCGTCGTTTAATAATGCAGTATCCGGAAACTCAGCCAGAAACTCAGCTAGTACCACTCTAACTGTGGTACTAGCAAAAAAAACCCCTACTTAACCTAGACTTTCAGAGGTGGTTTTCACCTCTGTCGGTGGAGTTCATATCCACTCTGTATAATGGTGTAGCGTTTGTAACATATAGTTTCTTACACTATTTAAATAAATAACTTTGAATAGTATATATTTGTAAATTTTGGCAAGAATAAAAGGTTTAATGCCAGCCTGAATGTACTGGAAACTTTAATTCTAGTGCAGGTGATCAACCAGTGCAAACTTAGTGGTGAATAGAAAAATACTTATGCATTTTCCATTTCTAGTTTTAATTTTTTTGTGTATAAACTGCTAATTTTTTTCCTTCCTTCCTTCCTTCCTTCCTTCCTTCCTTCCTTCCTTTTTTCTTTTTTTCTTTCTCCCTCTTTCTTTCTTTCTCTATTTCACTCTTTCCCCCC
>NQII01001962.1:344068-359508 GCA_002778355.1 Clitarchus hookeri | reverse complement strand
GCTTATCCCTCTCCTCTCTGTCACAACCTCTATGCCCCCTATCACTGTCACCAACCCCCTCCCCTCTCTGTCACGAACTCCCCTCTGGTCCCACCCCCTCTGACACCACATCACCCATATGTCATCACCCCTCGCTCTCTCCCTTCTTCACCCACTCTCTGGCTCTGTACCTGCCTCTCTCCTTTGCCCCCTCTCTACCTGCCTATGTCTCCTTCTCTATCTCCCTCTCTATGTCCCTCTCTATCTCTGACTTTCTGACCCCTCTCTCTCTCGATGTCCCTCTTCCTTTCTCTCTCTCTCTCTTTCTGTCCCTCCTTTTTCTCTCTCTTTCTCTCTGTCCCTCCTTTTTCTCTCTCTTTCTCTCTGTCCCTCCTTTTTCTCTCTCGCTTTCGCTCTTTCCCTCTTCCTTTCTCTCTTTCTCTCTTTTTCTCGCTTTCGCTCTGTTTATCCTCCTTTCTCTCTCTCTCTCTCGCTTTCACTCTTTCCCTCTTCCTCTCTCTCTCGTTCGCTTTCACTCTTTCCCTTTCCCTCTTCCTTTCTCTCTCTCTCTCGCTTTCACTCTTTTTTTCTCTTTCTCTAGCTTTCGCTCTGTCCATCCTCCTTTCTCTCTCTCTCTCGCTTTCACACACTCACTCGCTTTCACACCCTCACTCTTTCCCTCTTCCTTTCTCTCTATCTCTCGCTTTCGCTTTGTCCCTCCTCCTTTCTCTCTATCTCTCGCTTTCGCTTTGTCACTCCTCCTTTTTCTCTATCTCTCGCTTTCGCTTTGTCCCTCCTCCTTTCTCTCTATCTCTCGCTTTCGCTTTGTCACTCCTCCTTTTTCTCTATCTCTCGCTTTCGCCCTGACCCTCCTCTTTGCTCTCTTTCTCTAGCTTTCATTCTGACCCTCCTCCTTTCTCTCTATCTCTCGCTTTCGCTTTGTCACTCCTCCTTTTTCTCTATCTCTCGCTTTCGCCCTGACCCTCCTCTTTGCTCTCTTTCTCTAGCTTTCATTCTGACCCTCCTCCTTTCTCTCTATCTCTCGCTTTCGCTTTGTCACTCCTCCTTTTTCTCTATCTCTCGCTTTCGCCCTGACCCTCCTCTTTGCTCTCTTTCTCTAGCTTTCATTCTGACCCTCCTCCTTTCTCTCTATCTCTCGCTTTCGCTTTGTCACTCCTCCTTTTTCTCTATCTCTCGCTTTCGCCCTGACCCTCCTCTTTGCTCTCTTTCTCTAGCTTTCATTCTGACCCTCCTCCTTTCTCTCTATCTCTCGCTTTCGCTTTGTCACTCCTCCTTTTTCTCTATCTCTCGCTTTCGCCCTGACCCTCCTCTTTGCTCTCTTTCTCTAGCTTCCATTCTGACCCTCCTCCTTTCTCTCGCTTTCATTCTGACCCTCCTCCTTTCTCTCTTTCTCTCTTTCTCTCGCTTTCGCTTTGTCACTCCTCCTTTCTCTCTTGCTCTAGCTTTCGCTCTGTCCTTTATCTCTTTCTCTCGCTTTCGCTCTGTCCTTTCTCTCTTTCTCTCGCTTTCGCTCTGTCCTTTCTCTCTTTCTCTCGCTTTCGCTCTGTCCTTTCTCTCTTTCTCTCGCTTTCGCTCTGTCCTTTCTCTCTTTCTCTCGCTTTCGCTCTGTCCTTTCTCTCTTTCTCTCGCTTTCGCTCTGTCCTTTCTTTCTTTCTCTCGCTTTCGCTCTGTCCTTTCTCTCTTTCTCTCGCTTTCGCTCTGTCCTTTCTCTCTTTCTCTCGCTTTCGCTCTGTCCTTTCTCTCTTTCTCTCGCTTTCGCTCTGTCCTTTCTCTCTTTCTCTCGCTTTCGCTCTGTCCTTTCTCTCTTTCTCTCGCTTTCGCTCTGTCCTTTCTCTCTTTCTCTCGCTTTCGCTCTGTCCTTTCTCTCTTTCTCTCGCTTTCGCTCTGTCCTTTCTCTCTTTCTCTCGCTTTCGCTCTGTCCTTTCTCTCTTTCTCTCGCTTTCGCTCTGTCCTTTCTCTCTTTCTCTCGCTTTCGCTCTGTCCTTTCTCTCTTTCTCTCTCTCTCGCTTTCGCTCTCTCCTTCCTCCTTTCTCTCTCTCTCTCTCGCTTTCGCTCTGTCCTTCCTCCTTTCTCTCTCTCTCGCTTTCGCTCTGTCCTTCCTCCTTTCTCTCTCTCTCGCTTTCGCTCTGTCCCTCTGTCCCTCTTTATCGCTTTCGCTCTGTCTTCCTCTTTTTCTCTTTNTTCTCTCTCTCTCGCTTTCGCTCTGTCCCTCTGTCCCTCTTTATCGCTTTCGCTCTGTCTTCCTCTTTTTCTCTTTCTCGCTCCCCGTCTCCCAACCCCATTGTTTTCCCTCTAAATATTGTATTTGTTTGCTGTTTTCCACGTGCAGGTCGATGCTTTTGCACCAGGATAAAATGTTGGTTTGCGGTTAACTGAAAAGTGTTAAAATAAATCTCTGAAAATAAGTGACACAAAGAAAAAACCACGAAAGTTTAACGATTGTGTATAAAATGTTAAATATTATAAATGGAAATCATGAGAAAATTATTTTATGGAAAGAAAGTAGTAGTTTTAATGAAGATATTTCTTGAGCTGTGCTCAGTAAACTACGCGCGATGAATTAACTGTGCTGGAAAACTGCTATCTTTGCCAGCCTAGTTCCCTCTAAAGTAAATAATTTGAACGTGTAACGTTTTCTTGAAAACATGAAATCCAGGTTTTTGTAACACCTGCGATTTCAAAGCACATAAAATATTACGTTTGAATTTCAGGGCTTCGAGACCCCGTGGAGGCACATCCTGACGTCGGTGCCCATGATATCGCTGATACTTGCTCACTGCGGGCAAAACTGGGGTTTCTGGACACTGCTCACTGAGATGCCCTCTTACATGAACCATGTCCTCAAGTACGACATCAAAAAGGTTTGTATGCTACAGCAAGATCCACATTATAATGTATGTAAGACGAAGAAAGTCTCTTTATAAGTACGGGAATACAGTTGAATTAGAATTTTAAAATTATTTTCACTAAAATTATCACTCAATTACAAAAAAAACTCGTGGAATGACTGTCTTGCTGATTAAATTTCACTGAAGAATTTTTGTTCTTAAGAACTCATAATTTTAGTGGAGTAAAGTAAAAGCGCACTAAAATTGTAACGACGTAAATGATAAATGTTGGCGAATTTTTTTTTGCATGTCAACTTTTCCATGAAGTTAAAGTAACCAGCGGTCTGAAGAGATTTGGGAGACTCTTTAACAGCGAGGTCTCGAGAGAACATTCTGAACTACATCTCCTCAGAAATGAGGCGCACAAACATTAACCGGTGTTGAGCTCTGTGTATTGGGAACGAAGTAAAAAAAAATTGCCACTGTGGTTAGAAGAATATGGTTTTTGGGTAAATGTAGATTATTTCGTGTATCTATCTATTCATTCAATGTTTGTCTGCTTCTTAATATGGCAAGTTTAAAAACAGCTTTACGTTTGGACTGCTTTCAGAACACATTACTATCATCGCTGCCGTACTTAGCCATGTGGCTGATGAGCTTCGTGTTTTGTTGGGTTTCTGATTTGCTACAGGCGAGGAATATGGTTACGTTGACTACGTCCAGGAAAATATTCAACAGCATTGGTAAGTCGTCTTTTACCATTGGNAGGCGAGGAATATGGTTACGTTGACTACGTCCAGGAAAATATTCAACAGCATTGGTAAGTCGTCTTTTACCATTGGTCAACATGCATATTTTTTGCTGGCACGTGGTTTTTATTCATGTATGNCTGATTTGCTACAGGCGAGGAATATGGTTACGTTGACTACGTCCAGGAAAATATTCAACAGCATTGGTAAGTCGTCTTTTACCATTGGGCAACATGCATATTTTTTTCTGGCACGTGGTTTTTATTCATGTATGTGTTAGAAGTGTATTTACAAAATATCACGATTTAAAATTAGTTTTGAAAAAGTTATGATTGAATGAAAGTTTTACGTTTGAAACACGCGTCTGTCGCGCCTGCTCACTTCGTGACGTCACAAATTAGATACAACCTCGGCCGCCGCGTTTATTTACTTCAGCGGTGATTCGTATTTGGTTAAATAGAAATTGTTTGAAGTAATGAAAACAGAAAATAAACAGTCAAGTATACCAAAATCATCTAAATGATTTATTGTACCTTAGTTNGCGCCTGCTCACTTCGTGACGTCACAAATTAGATACAACCTCGGCCGCCGCGTTTATTTACTTCAGCGGTGATTCGTCTTTGGTTAAATAGAAATTGTTTGAAGTAATGAAAACAGAAAATAAACAGTCAAGTATACCAAAATCATCTAAATGATTTATTGTACCTTAGTTTACTAGTACATCTCGCAAAACACGTGATAAAATATTTGTTAGTTACAAAAAACGAAACAAACAGGAAGACGTGGTTTAACGCAGTTAGGCGAGACATTAAAGATGTTTCACCAAAATCAGTTATTTCTATTTGCGAAGTCCATTTTGACGTACGTAATTATATTTAAGGTGTTTGTTTCCCCTATTTAGGCAGATTTAACACTTAATATCTACTATTTACATCTTACATAACCTTCATTACGGTACTATGGTATTGCTTAATGCCCATCACAACGCGTTTAGCAATTCGTATGTAATGTAGACGTGAGCATAAAAAAATGTTGACGTATTTCATAATAGTAAAGCTATATAAATATGTTAACAAACAATTTAACCACACAACGTAAATTTTACATTTTGTAAGTTTATACATTCCAGGTTAGGCCTAACATACAAAATTTGTTACAGATATTTATTATTACTTTTAGCATTCGTTTCAAGAGCACAGCTATCATATTAAGGCTATACTAGCATTGTATGCCTAAATAATAACACGTCATGATGTTAAGCCATGAAAATTAAACATTAAATTATTTGGGTGGGGCTCAAGAGTCACTCTTGCAAAAAGGTTGGGTTTATATTATACAGTTATAAATTAAGTTGTTTTGATTTTTCTCTAGTTAGCTTTCATAAGCCTAACAATTTAATATAAATAGCAACTTAATTTTTACTTTCAAAAAACTAAAATGCAGGTTTTTATGTGTGTTTTTCCAGGATGATCTTACNTAGCAACTTAATTTTTACTTTCAAAAAACTAAAATGCAGGTTTTTATGTGTGTTTTTCCAGGATGATCTTACATTCCTATTTGCCCTTCTCCTTTTTTTCTAAGTTACTGAGATGGACGTTACAAAAAATTACGAGACTAGGCCCACAAAATGGACACTAAATAGCCGACGCGTTTCACGCGAGTAAGCTGTGTTACTTTTATAACCTTTTTCCATAAATAAAAGGAAAGAAAACGGCTTTTGAGAATAAAACGAATTCTTAATCTTTTATTACGGATTTTCTTCGCTGTATTTAATCTCATCCCAGATATTAAGTGTTTCTCAAACTACCATATCTATATTTTCAGCTTATGTGTAAAATTCTTACAGTTTAATAGTCAAGTGCAGACACAGCTATCGTGACGTCAGAATAATAAAAGGTATGTTAGGTACACAAAACATAAGAAACAATAAGATAAACTAGTTATTTTTTAAATAATTTTTTAGTTTCTAAACGTTATATTTGAGGCCTCAATATAGTGTTTATAAGCGAGGTGGAACGCAGAAATACCGGTTTGCCGGGCAGCAGCTGCTCGAGAAGTCAAGCCGTGTCGGGTAGAGACTAGCGTGCTAGCTTTAGGCCTACTGTCACCATACTGCTCGTTATCTGACATTTCTAAAGCGAAAAAAGTGTTTTATGATTACTGAAACGTGGTTTAGAATCCGGAAATATTTGTAACCTTCTTTCTCAACACAGCATTACGTTTCATTTCTAATTAATTTATCACAGACATCAAGTATGGCGCACGACAACACAGTACGGTCACTGCAGTCGCCGTCATTAAAATTGTGTTATTCTTTTGAATGTAGTACCTATTCCATATTTTAATTTCCAACTTTGAATCTTAGCAATTGCAAACATAAACACAGATGATGATAATAATAATAATACGTAAATAAATAAAACGTACAAACAAATGAGTTTTAACATGTTATTTAGGCCTACAGTAGCTTTGAAGATCACGACTGTACGATATGAGACACGTTCTTACCTTTGTAATTTTACGCCTCTTAATTCAAGTTACACAAAACAATGGGAATTTAAGTAATCAAGTAGCACATCGGTATCTACTCGTGGCAGATTGTCCGACTGCGCTTTCACAAAGTTGCCTTCCATTTTAGTGCTGCGTGTTCGCAACGTGCCGGAGTCGGCCGCTGGCGTATGACTAGTGACGTCAAACCAATGAGAGAGCGTTCCGCATTCACGTGACAGCAGCAGCGAAACTTACTGTTTTAATACTAACATAACTTTATCAAAATCAATTTTTATGCAAAAAACGGCGAATTTTAATTTTTATACGCATATACAAATTGGTTCCTATCATTTTTAACAATGTTTGTGAAATTTGCATTTTGCCCATTCCTCTATGAATGTGTAACCCCATAGTAATGTACGTGTGTATGTCCCGTACATATTTATACTATATACCTTTCAAATTATTTTGGCCAAATTTTACACAGTTACTTGCTGATCCTTGAGAATTTATAGGCATAATATATCATCAAACCTCATTACTTAAGCACCAATTGTTTATTTAAACAAATTCATATTCATTCCCCAGAAACTTTATTTTTCCTTTAGGGTGGACATAGCGCGTTAAAATGTTATCGATTTTACTCTGGAGTGATTATCACATTGCGTTAGTTATAAACTTGCGTTAGTTATAAACTTGCGTTAGTTATAAACTTGCGTTTTTGCAAAAATAAAAAAATTAGCATGTACTTAGTATAACATAATTGTGATACACTGTATGAATAGTGTTGTTTGCATATGGTCTCGCGGAGTAAGTTCAAATGACGACCGCCACGTTCGGCTAATTAATTAATTTAATGTTGGGGTGAACAATGCTGTATGATTGATACTAGTGGATGAAGTCGAATGATTATCTCGAAACTTGCAGGATATTTTTAATTTCAAAAATGTCTGTTGCCAAGGCCCATTTTTGTTAATGCTCTTCAAATAGGCCAAAATATTAAGTGAGGAAAGTCGAAATACTGAGTACAAATGTATTATGTGGCAAGATTTGATGGACAAATTTTAATATTTTCTGATAAAATTCATTTAGTCGAATTATTGATACAATTTCCGCGAGTACTTTAAGTATTACACCCTCACCATTTAACTGACGAGCAATGACGTATATATTGGCAAAACTGCCTGGAAATGTCCAGGTTCTTGTAGAGATTACGATATTAATTAAATAAAAAGAGCTAAATTTCATTCCCTGAATTATTTACAATAGTACATGTACATACAAAATGTTTGGAAATTAAACGCATACACTACCGGAGGTGATTCCTTATGAATATAAAGTTTAAAATATATATATATAAGACGCCGAATAACTAAACGGAATAATAAAGGAGATTAAAGCCTGTGAATATTGGGTTTGGAAAACGTATTTTCGCCGAATGCCCTGTACAATGCCTACAAAGTTCACAGCAAAAAGGTGACTTATGCTTTCCATGTTGTAGACACACATGCGTAATGCTGGCCGTACGCGGTCCGTGTGCACTGTTCGGCTTGAGGAAGTGATACGTCAGCACATCGACGACGTGCCCTCCACTAGTACACGCTTCATAGCGAGCCAAATGGGCCTGTCCCATTTGACCGTGTGGGACGTACTGCGGGTAAATCGCCATCATCCCTACCGCTGGTAGAAAGTAAAAGGCATTCGGCGAAAATAAGTTTTCAAACCCCAATTTTCACAGGCCCATATCTCCTTTAATATTCCGTTTTGGTATACTGTGCCCAGTATATTTTAAACTTTATTTTTCATAAGGAATTTCCTCCCGTAGTTTGGGCGTTTAATTTCCGAACAACCTGTATAACTATGTTTTTTCACAGTGCACCATTTCTTTAATACACGACGGTCCTGAGTGCAAAGGCAATAACCAGTTTCCACAATAAAACATTTATTTACTAAAATATTATGTGGTTCAATACTCTGTATAGAACACAGCAAACAATTGTTTTCGTTCATTAACTCCTCTCGCACCTTCGTTCCGGTTCAGACACTGCAACACTTGCCCCTGAGCACTTTGCTCACTTTCAGCAGTCACCACGGGCAGATAGCTGTTTCCATGATGCAAATAACTGTTTTCGCTCATCAAATTAGCAGGCACACAAACTAGACACCACCGCACACAATACTCTCCAAAACTGTATTCGGCGAGGTAAAAGGGCTGTATATTTTACCTGCGCTAGTTCTTTCCATATTATTCCATGCTTAAGATACAAGCATTGCTAACACATGCAGCAATGGTCATCNCTCAACACTGCCCCCCTTTTTATGTCTGTTCATCCGTTGCAGACCTTCGGGATTTTTTTTTAGTCTCATAGTCGGTCGGCCTGAACAACCTTAGTCTTCGCCCGAGAACCATGGCAACAAATATGAAAGAAATCTCGTTTACTATCCGACAAGGGCCTTCACAAATATTTGTAGGTTAGGATAATATATACGGATTTCACAGCCACACCTGATGGCCTTCTTCAAAAACCTCTGACGTCCTAGACAGATCATNTAGGATAATATATACGGATTTCACAGCCACACCTGATGGCCTTCTTCAAAAACCTCTGACGTCCTAGACAGATCATCTCTTCATTCTGTCACAGTTGATGCTAAGATGCAACCAAACGAAATAATATATGTCGAACAATCTTGGACATTGTTTCGAGGTAAATGTTCGAGTAGGATAATGGTCTTCCTTCGGTCACCTGAAAGTCTATTCGATAAGAAGGCGGAACACTTCTAAAAAGCATCCTCTGTGGCGTTTCCCTTGGTTCATGGGTCACTAAGCAATGAGCAGTGATAAATAAAGGTACCATGGGGTCTCAATATTTTTGGCTCTCTGCTACAAAGATCGACAGATTCTGTTCTCAGGTTGATTGTTTTCCAACCATCCTATTCGATTGAGGGTGAAGTGCTGTAGCCAGTCTTATTCATCCCAAAAATCTTTGTCGCCTCTTTGAAAAAATGTTTTCTCAAACTTTTGCGAATGGGTCGAATGTAACTTTAGTAATATTCCAAACCTCCTAATACTTAATCCCTTCCTTGCTGTTCAGGTGTACTACATCCAGCACATCTCGGCATACTCCCGGCAGTGGAGAAAGTGCACGCACTTTTGTTTCCCATCATACTGTCTCAATTCCTAGAGGATGAAAAAAAAAAAACTCCGCTCTGCTCATTATACTTCGATTGTTGGACATTGAGTGGATATCTCCTCCAATTTTGGTGNGAAAAAAAAAAACTCCGCTCTGCTCATTATACTTCGATTGTTGGACATTGAGTGGATATCTCCTCCAATTTTGGTGTATGTTTTGTTCTTTCCACTCTATAATGGGATGCAAATACTGTTAGTTTTGCTTGTATTTCTTACTGATATAATCAAATCATAATGACGAAATATCACCAGAAGTAAATCTTTGAATTCTAGTCCTTCGTAAACATGGTGATTCTCTTTTTCTGCTTGTCTTTCACAAAGATGGCAGAATGACACACATTTTCCTATATATTACTTTGAAGATATCTGAGAGTGTGCTGTATTTCTAAATCGTATTCCTAATTGTACTGTAACCAATTATCTGTTTGTCCTTCGCTGTTTTCGAAGTGAGGAAAAATCGTTTTGTGAAGAAAAAAATGTTTACCTTGCAGGTAGCGGTGGAATTGTTAAATTGCTTTCGTTAAAAGCAAAATATCCCCATGTTTCGCACAGCAATTTAGTTCAGGCTTTGTGCAGTACTTTGCTGTAATAATTTAATTTATTTTACATCACATGCATTTGTGTCCATTATTAACTCGCCTTTTTAACTTCAGAAATCCAGGATTGTGTTGACACCAGAATTTTATAAAAGTTTCTTCCAAGTCAGAGGGTTACCACACATTCATTTTTGGTTCAGTAAACTAATGCACTGACTTGGCAATTGTAGCAAAACAATGTGCAATGCAGCAGTAGGATGCACATCTCCCCCCCCCNCTCCCCAGATACTTAACACTTGCGTCTTGTTAGTTGGATGAAGCCAATCTGAGTGCCTTTGTCTTTTCAAGACCTCTCTCTAGTCCATTGGCTATCGCTACTTGTCCAAAGAAGTTAATGTTAATTTGAAGAGAGAGTATTTTTGGGACCAGTTTTATTTTAACTGTAGCCACCTTGAAGCACAGTCAAAATATACTAAGTGTTCTTTCAATGTTTTTACTCTGATGACAATATAATCTAAGTAAATCTGACAGACGTTTAAAAAGTGTTCCAAGGGCCACTTCACATTGCCAGTGCCCACTCTTCGTTTAGATGATCAGAAAACATTATGCATTTTCCAGACTATGCAGTGTGTCACACATCCTAATAAGGTGGGTAAGTCTTTTGTAGCAAAAGATGGCAAAGGTCTGACTGATCGTTCGAGCACATCTAATTTCTTAATTTCCAGAATTCCATCGACTGCCTCATGTGGCAGAAATATTGGAGACTACTTAGGTGGTAGGGAACCCCTTGTACTTATTAGTCGGCATGCTACATTTGTCCTACCAAGATCATTTTATTATATGGCCCACAGGAAAAAATACCCTGATTTTTCACAAGCAATTAAGCTATCATCTTTTCCTGCCACTAGTTTTTCCAAATAGTTCATCCAGTGTTTGATAGAAATCTTTCAATGTTGGCTGACCACGAAGACACAAAAATAAATATAAAAATGTATGAAACATGCTTGCAAGACTCAATTAAGGCCCCATATTCAAGTTCGGCCACCTTTCCAGATAGGTTTATCATTCTAACTGGCAGACTGTCGGATTTCGGAGAGACCAATACCTTCGCTACAAGTATACAGTCTGCAAGATGCTAAAATTTGTCTGCTGGCTCAACTAAGCCCAAATGCTTAACACATTTCCCTGGGCATATACTTGGAATGTCAACCTCGTTAGAACCATGCATCATTGGCTGACAAACGACAGCTGGACAACTGGGTAGTGAGGATAAATCTCGCATTTTCGACACTACCAACTCTGTATCACCAGCCTGTAGCATCTCCATTCTAGTTTTAGCACAGTATTCCAGTCTGCGCATTAAATATAGCCCCAAGATACATTCATAAACTGTATCTACTACATAAATATCGCATCACAATTTGAGTTCGCTAAACTTGAGTTGGACTCTCCACATTCCCTTCTCAGACGTGGTCTCGCCTCTAACCATGGTCAGTAGACACAGTCCCAGCAAGTTCTTGTCTAGGTGGTGCTGTCAGGTACCTAGGCCATCCATGCTCCCAGCATTCCTGATCCCTAGGAGGTTGAAGACAGAACTGCGAGGTACATTCCCTGGTGGCGATGTTCTCGATGACAGCAGTCGTGTTCTTCAGGGCTTCCTCGATTATGCTCTCCTCATTAACCTGGTTTATTGTCACTGCTGGCACTGAGAGATTACCTGATTCGGCTTCGAGACGTTTTTGAAAGGAAAGACAGTTTCCAACATTCTCAATCGTTTTAAATCGCTACCAGGCATGAACTGTCTATCGAACACGCGCATGCATGTACCAATCACAATCACATCCCCTTCTTTGTAGCGCATTCTCTCTTGTTGTACCGTCTTCTTGGAGTTATGCCCCTCACCGGCGAAAGGGTGACTGCTTGGAGACATTAAGTAAAATTTCCAGCAAACCCATTTTCTTACATGTTCTAAAAAAAACTGGTTCACGTTGAATTAAATACTTTTTTTTTCAGATCAACCCTTGGATCAATCTCAACCTGACTAATACATGAACAAAGAGATGCAGAATTTGAGATAGATATATATATATATATATATATATATATATATAATGATGTGCAAATCAATAACGTGCACCACACATTTGCGACTTTTGTCTAAGACCGTGAAATATAGCTTAAATAAATTTGTTACTATTTTTAATGTAAATTTTATAGAGACATGCTAAATAGCCAAGTCTGTCAAATAAAAACTATATTTTCTGGCCTAATATTAATACAAGATGCAACAATAGATAGTAGAAAATGTTATGTATAATGTGGGATACATAGACAAATGGTGATCCTACAGAAGTTCTGTTTCCGATAAGATTTTTTCCGGTAATATCTAATTTTTCATAAATGTAGATAATATCAAACATTTCTGATTAAAAACAGTGTTTGTTGAACAACCATGATGAAGGCTCGTGGTTGTTGCAGCTCAAGGAATCCCAGGCATAGCGCTGGTAGGCCTGGGGTATGTCCAGAAGGGTGACGGCGCCTTGGCCGTAGCTCTGCTCACAATTGCTATGGGCGTAAACTCCGGCACCTACGTAGGTTTCCAGGTGAACCACATAGACCTGTCACCCAACTACGCTGGCACCATGATGGGGATCACCAACTGCGCAGCTAACATAATGTCCATCCTGGGCCCGCTCTTTGTAGGCCTGGTTGTTAAGGATCTGGTAAGGAAGTGCTTTATCTTCTTATTCCTCGCGTGGTTCATGGTCTGCATATGGATGTACAGTTTCACATGATTTAATCTGAGGGATGTTCATAGAATTCATGTAGATTTATTTATCCCACATATCTGCACTGTATGTATTAAATCGATTTGGAAATGTTCACGATGTTCAGGTGTTGAAATTGCTTGTACTCCAAATAAAAAAATACACACACACACACACACACACACTTTCTTACTAGTAAGCCTACATAGTTAAAGCTTTAAAAAAATTGTGTGGACGAGCGGGTAGATTTATTAGTGTTATCTGATAAAAGGACGATTCGCGGACTAAAGCGTTTAGTAATTATAAATTCTCCATACTTACTAGAGTACAGCTGCACATGTTTCTTTCATGTGCTCCACCTAGGCGAACCGGATTCGATTCCCGGCGGGGTTACTTCCGGATTTTCGCATGTGCAAATCGTGCTGGACGATGTCGCTGGTCGGCGAGTTTCTAGGGAATCTCATGTTTCCCCCGCGCGTCTATTCCGGTGCTTCTCCATACTCACCTCGTTGTTAAGAGCCGCCCAAATCTCTCCCCTCCACTGTCATGCGTTTGTATCAGTGGCGCAGATAAGATTGTTTTCATGGAGAGTGGACAAAGGACGCGGTAAGTTGTAGAATCAGTTGTATATTTGCACACGCGTGCTGCCATGTGCAGTATTTAGGATTCATATTCATGTTCAATCAATTTGGAACTCTAAAACAGTGATATCTTAGTTCTCGTATAGCAGCATCGAGTTTGAGGTTTATGGCACAAAACATCGTAGAAAAATAGAGGATAGATCTCCACGAACATAATATTATAATCATGCAGAAATTATATTTTAAAAAATGTTTACATTTGCTTGACTGACTTTAAACCCTGCGTCTGTAACTACGAATCAAAAATAGTTTCATATTTGGGAGGGGACGACAGGTTATCCATATTCCCTACCATAAATAAGTTACTGCCTTTCATCCTTGATTTGAAGTCTTAAATAAAATTTTACAATGCTGAAAATATAACAGTCCTGTAGACACGTAAATGCGTACTGCAAAAATTAATTGACATTGTCTTAAGCGTTAGAAAAAAATTGAAAAGAGGTGTGTCTTGGAGACAGAATGGAGCCAAGCCTTCCATTGTGATTCCTGATTTTTCAAAGCATTTCTTTTTAATAATACAAAGCATCAGCATTTTTAACAGTTACAAATATTGTTCCGATAATACACCATTTTACTTAATTTTTCCTCCATTGTATCGTGTAATGATTTACTCTTAAAAATCCGAAAGTTTGGAAGGGCGAATGCATATTTAATAGAGATTGCGTTAGGCAGGACTCACTATAGTCTGTCGCATCCGTCAGTCAGTCATCAGTTTTTCGTTTTCGTCCGTCAGTTAAGCGATTCACAACAATCAGTCGTCCGCCAATCCTTCCTGTACTCTGCGTAACAACTAAACATCGCGTTCTTTCTTTATTTGGAGATATTTCATCAATGGAACTACATTTTCAAAAGAAACATTTTGGGGAAATATTTTTTTACGTGATAAGAATTTAACTTTTTTTTTTTAATTCCTGAATTTACCAACATAGAACCACCACTTTGCATTTTATTTAAAACTGCGAATTCACGCCCAAAGAATGTCATCAGAAGGCGGAAGGTAAGAACTCGGCCTGCAGCTTGTCCATACTAATAGGTACTCAATAACACGTGTCGGTAACAAATAGTGGTGGAGAACAGTAACGGGTACGGGGCTGTTACTGAAAAATACCGATGTAGCTAATTTTTACCAAAAACTGCCGCTAGCTCTCACGCCACAACTTTGCACTACAGTTACACAACACACAAAATAAAAATAGCCACAACTTGCAGATTGCTTCTAATATTATATAGCTGTGATGTGGAACTTCTGTCTCTTCTTTTCTGCTCTCGCAATGTCGAATTATTGAGCAGTTCGCCGTACATCAAACGTATTTGCCACACGCAGTGATGTAAAATAAAGCTTAAGCGTGACTTAAATGATCTGTGAAACTGAAAGCTCACAAGCGATTGCATTTGCAGGATAACCCCGTAGAGTGGAGGACGGCGTTCTTCGTGGCAGCCGCAGTGTACTTCCTGAGCACACTTAACTTTGTGCTGTTTGGTTCGGCGGAAGTGCAGCCGTGGAATGACCCGGACTACAAGAAGGATAAGAGTAAGGCCACAAAAGTGCAAACGACAAATACACACCCTGTGAAACAATGAAGTTTGTGTTGAAACCTTGTTGGTCTGACTTCTTGCTTTATTTATAATTCTGCTCTAAAATTTTTAGCTTGGTATCTAAAGGGTTGTGCACGAAATATTGTATATTTTATTTAACACGTAAAAAATTAATTTTTCACTTTTAAATAATTGTATTATATATTTCAGCCAAATAATACGGGTAACAAAAGATGTGCAATGTGCTAACAATATCCTTATGCATGTATGTATGTATATTCTATAATGTTACCGCATTATTAACAACAGCCTGCTTAAAGGGTTTTAACGTGTGCAATTTTTGACAGTGTTACTAATACTGCATGAAGGAAATTATACAAGTATGCCTGTATATGTACTGTGTACAATTTGTAAATAAGGAAGCATGAACTAATCATATGCTATAATGTATTCTGAAACTGTAAAAAGTGTGAAAATTACACGTGTTTTCATTTTGTTAAGGGTTTTTATTTATTTTAATTGTGTAAAATGTATTTAGATGACCTACAGTTGATAGTTGTCAAGCTACAATAAATAGACAGCAGAATAATTTGCACTTCATCCAATATAATACACTACTTATATCAACATATTCCTGCTTCACTTGTGTAGGTCATATCTGTGTTGGTGGTAGCCATCCCCCTATACACAATTATGTAA
>NQII01001962.1:307537-341249 GCA_002778355.1 Clitarchus hookeri | reverse complement strand
TCTGTCTGTCTGTCTGTCTGTCTGTCTGTCTGTCTGTCTGTCTGTCTGTCTCCCCCCCCCTCTCCCCCCCTTGTGTATCCCTTCTTTGGAGAGGACCATTAACTTCCGACAAAAACGACCCTGATAACTAGAAGCTGGCGAGATTTCGGCTGGCAACATCTTGCTCGCGTGTCAACGAATGGTTTTTCAAGCTTCATATGGTCAGTGAACACAGACATTTATCGCAACAGTGTTTATTTCCAACCGTTTTTCCCAAACAAGTACTTTTTATTGTCTTCTCAAATTGCGAATTAAAGTAAATTTCTTGTCGCAGTATACACACTGGTGACGAGGTTTTGTGTTCTCTTCCAAAGTAACTAGCGGTGACGAATTTGGAGACTTATTCGAATTAGTAGTTGCTCTTGAGAAAAAATTGCAAATAATCACATGTTTCCTTAGTGCATTGTCATTCTTAAACAAATTAATATATAGGTTAAAACTAAATAGTTTCAATTTAGGACTCTTGGAACATACCATCATTTCATGTTGGCGCACATAACGAAATGTGGCAAATATTTTATCACAGAAACGGCATACAGGTTCTATTCCCATTCGAACACTTCTTGTACATACTGCTGAATGCTTTGCTAATTCAGAATTTCTCTTAAAGGTACGACCACACACTTCGCAGCGATATCTTAATGCACTCAGGGTTCTTTACATAACTACTCCTTTCATTACAACGCATGCTACGACTATGCATCAATTATTTATAACAATGCTGGCTCTGAAATCGAGGCGATGGTCTACCCGTTGCAGAAGTAAAGCCGCAGCATTCCACACCATGCAGATATAGTTCATCACTAGTATCAAACAAACACTGACATTTCAAACAACGATGTAGATGGTGAGTAGGTTTACTGCGACAATACAGTTCATGACAACCTTACTTACTTACTCACATCTATATACTCCTTTACACAATAATAACGCTTTGTTTCGAATCCAATGTTTGCTGTGAAGTTTCTTCTGAAGAACGCATATCCAACATAATAACTTCTAACACAGCAGACTGAGATGGTGCATCTAGTGCCGCACTGTTAAAGTTTCGCATAGGAAACGCAAGTTGGCTATATGCTTTTCACGTAGAGAAAATTATAAAAACATTACTAATACCATCATTACATGTAAGTGCCTACAAACAGAATGAAGTAAGTACCTAAACACAGCAACCTTTTATACTTTTCGAGAAGTCCTTAATATATCGGGACAAAATGACATATATGAAAATTAGTCCCTGGTAAATTAAACTACTTTAATAGAATATATCATGTAAGGCGAAAAAAAAATTATTTGTGAAAGTCTTAAAAAAAAAACGTTTTCCATAACCAATTTGCTTGCAAGAAATAAACTATGTTTATGTCTTACTCGCCTACCATGCGAGGTGGTGCAGTGGCAAATACTGTATTTTAATTCGTATTTGGGAGGACGTCGGTTCAAATTCCAAATAAAACATTCAGATATTTTTTTTCAATAGTTTCCCGAAATCACTCCAAGTGAATGCTGGGATGGTTCCATACTACAGGTCATATATATATATATATATATATATATANTTTTAGTTTGTTTGTGTACACCTTGGGTCGGCTATGTACTAGTATGGACTGAACGAGCAAATGCCAGCATTAAGGGTGCAATCTTATGATACAGCACAGGAGGTACTGCAACTTATCTTTGAACACCGGATCATTCAAAATTGTAAGCTTTAATTTGAACTACAATTGTAATGTTTCTGATTTGCAAATGGTTGCAAAACATATCATTTCAGTAGTGCTGAATTTAATAATATTTTTGTTATTTTAAGATTGGAAAAACGATTACAAAGATTTCTGACCCCATCTTTTGCAGTTTATCTGAAGAAAGTGAGTTAGATTTAGCTTTTTAGTCTGTAACTGGGTATTTTTTATTGTAAATACATTTTTATTGATATTTTTGATAGCTTGCAAGCATACTACAGTGTTCGCATTGCTCATTTTCTAATCATTAATCCACTTGACTTGTGTATATACTAGTAGGTCTTTTTTATTACTATTCTTATAACATAATAAATTCCTAACATTTAGTGAAAAACCGAGAAGTGTATGAATTAAATTAATATATAAAACATCATTTATTCTGCACATGAAAAAGATAAATCATTATAGGACAGTTAAAATTTTGACTTACAAAGAAATAAAATTTTACCTACAGTTTGTGTGCACACCATTCCAATAGCAGCAATATTGTTTTTGTTTATTGCTTGTAGGCATTAATACAATCGGTTCATAAAAATATTGCGTTCATAGCCTTAGTATTATCCATGAAGAGCGAGTTTAAAATGAGAGGGAAATCTGAAGGTGGATCAGAGTAAACGGAAAAATCAAGCAAATATACGGTATGTTATAAATTAACGCGATAAATGTGAAACTTACTGTTGTAGAAACTCAAGTTTATATATATGCACTAATATCCTAGAGTGATAAATAGTTTGTAATTTTGCAACACGAGATGAATTTCCATGTATTCAAGAATGTCCGTGGGCTAACAACAATTATTTTCATTATATACGCCACGGCAAAAATAATTCCTTAAAAAGACAGTTTCCTAGTCATTCAGTATCGACTGAATTCCAGTACGACCCACTTTGCCATTCCCGAAATATGCATATATAAATAAGATGCATGCTTTTTTGGTTTGGCATACTGTGGCCATTAAAACGGAAATGTTAAGTCACCATGCAAGAGAACGAATTTTAGATAGTTTAATCACTAAAGAAACACTAATCACATCGAAAGGTAACCAGAAGGAAGTTTGTTCTGTTTCATACACAGTACAAAGTAATTTTCTTAAACCTGCATTTGTTAATACAAGCATCCGAAACGCCTAAATTAGTTTAACTATCAGATTATGTACCCTCATGTTACATGTGTTACATTGGGGGTAATTGCCACATCTACAGTGGGCAGAAGTGTTTATTTAATACACTATAAACTCATTAAATAATAAAAAAAATATTGATCATTGTATTATAGGCTGCGTGATTGCAGCACTTGATCTAGCCACGCGCATGTTAAAACTAAAATTAGACAATTGGTTTGCATCTCCTTACGCAAAACTCCGCCCTTATTTTGACTTCAAGAATGCTTGTAGGTTCTAGAGTCTCGCACTAATAGTTTTCGTCTGCCACCCTCAGTTTAGTACACGACACAAACATTTAACTAAACTCTATACTCAGTTTTTTAACCTACTTTCCTTGAAAATATGGGTTTATATGATCGTTTATATAACTTGTCAGTATATCCGCCATTTACGACTTTTTAACCCCGAAACAGATTGCCACTAACAACTACAATCACGAAGAAACCTTTAATAAAAGTAAATATTTTGCAGTTATAGAAATCTAGCAGTACTAACTTCGAAGTCGCCGAGTGTACAACTGGAGCCGTAAGTCTCATTACCCTTTATGTATTTTGCTCACATTAATGCATAATATTAATGGATGGATGTGGTTTGATAGCGGAGATCATATTTGATAATATGTGGCTATTGCCGACATTATTCGAATTGCTCTTTGTGTAAACCGTAATTTTCATAACGGAAGATATTCGCCTTCGAGTGCGATGTGAAATAATTTTCAACATTGCTGGAGTGATCGAAACAAATTTATTTTGAGTGGTTTCTTTTAGCCTGTCAACTGTTCATAACAGTCGGTAGCTACCTTATATTTTATGTATCCCCGCAATTCACTATCACACGATGACAAGTCAGGATGTCAGGGTGGCTGCTCTATATAGGTGCTGTTAATTATATGCCATTCACAGTTACTTCACACTTTTCTGAAGCCCTGCTAAACTTCTACTTCCAGGATATTACTCCGCCTCATGAAAACAAAGCTTGACCGAGTCTAGAAAATGACCNGCCTGTCAACTGTTCATAACAGTCGGTAGCTACCTTATATTTTATGTATCCCCGCAATTCACTATCACACGATGACAGGTCAGGATGTCAGGGTGGCTGCTCTATATAGGTGCTGTTAATTATATGCCATTCACAGTTACTTCACACTTTTCTGAAGCCCTGCTAAACTTCTACTTCCAGGATATTACTCCGCCTCATGAAAACAAAGCTTAACCGAGTCTAGAAAATGACCCCAAAAGGACAATGCACCGCATTCGTACGCACTCACTGTAATAATATTTTGCATAAGAACTATTTCTTACTAGGCATTACCAACACATATATTTTCGCTCTGTAATTATTCACATTAATTGTAAATGAAATATTATAATTGATAAATAAAATGTAAATACAAGTACAATTTAATATAAAATAAGATAAATGCCATATTTAGGAGACAACCAAGTACGTCATACCTGGGGGNAACTATTTCTTACTAGGCATTACCAACACATATATTTTCGCTCTGTAATTATTCACATTAATTGTAAATGAAATATTATAATTGATAAATAAAATGTAAATACAAGTACAATTTAATATAAAATAAGATACATGGCATATTCAGGAAACAACCAAGTACGTCGTACCTGGGGTGATTTTTCAAAGGTTTGATTCAAAAAGTGTGACGAAACCGCGAATAGACTATACAAAACCTCTTCCAGTCCATTTATCTCGAAACACCTCATTAAGATATTCTCTTATGGCAACTGCATAATGTGTTTGTGCCCCATCCTGCTGGAACCAGGCTTGACCGGGAAAACCTCAATCTTACAATTAAGGAATAAACCCGTTTCCAAAATTTTGAGGTTGCTAGTATGATTACGACACCTTCAAAGAAATATGGGCCGAACATAAATATGTCGCGACATTTCAATGCGGCGAGTTTTCGTAGTTCTTCTACGAAATTCTCATCACTCCAGACGTAAATATTTCTCATCTTTTCACTACGATAAATTTCACCTTCGTCCGACAAAATCACTTCCCGCGCAGAGGAACTGTTTGAAAGATATAGAGAAATCGCCCACAGGATTCATCTCGTCGTAACGTCATTTCCATGAAATTCTTTAACAAAAGTAGGTTTGAATGNCATCTCGTCTTAACGTCATTTCCATGAAATTCTTTTACAAAAGTAGGTTTGAATAGCTTTGAACACAAACATATTTAGTCATGTGTCATTTTAATGTTCTGTAAATAACCCCCAGTTCCTGCGTTCGCTTACGAACGGAAACCTTAGGCGAGCGTTCGACAGACGCAGCAGCTTCAGCACAAGTCAGTTGCCTTGTTGATTATCTTGTTCGTTTTCGTGGGGCGGGTTTGCTGCAAAATCATTTCGAATGTGTCTCATTGATATTCCTGTATACGGTCGTTCGCAAGCAAACGTACTCGTTACGATACGTTCTTCTAGAGCATGCGCCGACTCGTCAAACATAGTTCCGACTTATGCAAACCCAATTGTCATCTGATCAACAAAGGTCATTTGATTTCTTATGCCATATTTACCCTACTTTCCGATGGAGCCATAAATTTAAAAAACTCAACACGAACGTAACCACCTCTGGTTACAGCTAGCTATCTGTGCGTAACCAGATTTCGTGACTAGCAACAACGTGCTACCAGTCTAACTCATCTTCCAGATTACACATATCTCACAACGATCATGCTCAAATCATGATCACCATTCTCAGAACCAGTCATCATGTAGTAAAATAAAATTTCCACCCGATCAACAGTTATCACTTGGTTTCTTACGCAATTTTTACCCTAACTTTCGATGGAAAGCTAGTATCATGACATTGCCTTCCTGTCTGTGTGTTTAAATGCATGTGTGCCTTTGTGCGTGTCCCTTAAAAACTTTTGAATCCATGTGCCGATTTTCACAGGTATGGGTACACTTAAAGTACCCAGTAAGGATACCTTTGACTTCTAATCTTTTCAACCCTGCTGGATGTTCATTTTGAAAATGATCAGATTTTTTATTTTCCGGTGCTATNTTTTCTGGTGCTACGTCATATCTCGGGAACCATTCAAATCAATATGAACCAAAATTGATTTGTTGAAATTATACGGCACCAAATTCAGAGATTCGTGTTATCATTAATACTCTAAAAAATAGTGTTACCAAAAGAAGGAAGCTGTTATGTAATATCTTGGAATTACTCTTATCGTTTCCCGCCAAATTTAGCTTACAGGTAATGCTATGCTATCCCACCATAATCATATGAGATTATAGTTTATCAAGCACTATAAATGGCAGTAATATAAATATTTTAGGTTAGAATACCACAGCTACCAAAAGATTTGACCCATTTTAACAAAATGTTATATGCTGAAAATACTTATTATGGCCATTAATTGGTGAATTCTCTGCCTCCTTTATCAGACTTCTCATAAGATAACTTCTCTGTAATAATAATTCTCCGTCATATCTCAGGAACCACACATCAGATTCCTGCCAAATTTGGAATACAAATATGGTTATAGTAACACACCATCAATCTATAAGATTTTAGTTAATCAGAAACTGTATCAAAATGGCTACTATATAAATATTTTGGAATAGAGTGCCATATTTACCCAAGCATTTGCCAATATTTATTCAACTTGGTAGGCTCACAGTTCCTATTGCAACCACTTATAAAGCTAATTCACTGGCTCTTGCGAGTATTATAAGTGAACTGATTCCACCTGAATTAAGTTAATAAAAGTTTTTAGACAATATCTCCGAAACTACTAAACTGATTGCAGCCAATTTGGCATAGCAATAGTGCTTTGTTAGGCAACTCTGAATATGTATATTTTCTTTTGATAAGGGCGTATTTTCAAAATGGCGGCCATTTAGAATTTTTTTATTTTAATCTGCTAACTATCGAGAAATTATACTTACTTAAACCAAACTTTGTATGCTGACAGTACCTTTGTGTAAATAATAAACTATTTGTAGATTTTGTCTGACTCTTGGTACGAATATGCCACATGTAATATCAAGTTTTTTATAATATTTCAGAAACTACCCAAACGAAAACCAAATATAAACATACAAATGTTGGGTGTTAATTTTTATAAAAATTAATTTAAGAAAAAAAGCATAGTTAAGTTGTGCAATAGAGATAGAGAGAGAGAGAGAGAGAGAGAGAGAGAGAGAGAGAGAAAGAAAGAGAGAGATTGAGAAACTGAGAGATAGAGAGATACTGAAAAAGTTTGAGTTGTTGAGATAGATTGAGAGGTAAGGAGAGCTTGAGAGAAAGATGTGGGAAAATAAAGATTTATATATTTCGTAGGCCTTCCTTGCCCAAATAAAGAAGGCTGAATTCCCGCGCACTGGAGAGGTATGTTCTAGAAAAATATACATAACATGCACAACGTACCCTTTATTGATTATACGGTGCGGCTTTTTACTTCATCATCACTTTGATGAATTTGGCTCCGGCTGGACTAGAGAAGAATTATTAATATAATTTTGTGAGCACGAATGGGCTGAGTAAAGTAAGGTTTCGAAATGTCTTCGTGTGCATTATATGCATATACATGTGACCGCAAGTAACAATGCTTTACTTGTGGCGNGGTTTCGAAATGTCTTCGTGTGCATTATATGCATATACATGTGACCGCAAGTAACAATGCTTTACTTGTGGCGAACGTTGGCAATACACAATCAAAGGACTTCCCCTCCGCGGTGGTGATGTTTTCCCCGCGTTGGTGCCCCTGGCTATGGTTTATTTCGTATATACGCACCGGCCTTGCGAAAGTTCAAAGTACCTCATTGGGTCAATGTTTTTAATTTATAAACTCCAACATAAGCGTAAAGTCATTTATTTGTGCAGCCTCAACAACGGCCGCCCACAGCGCCCCTGGCGAGTGCCTTTCAGAGCTTGCTGCCCGAGGTGAGCTCCCGGAACATTAGGTACATGTGGTTATCAAAATAATGGAAACGCCTGAACGAACTTGGTTTGTGCAGCTTACGCCGGACTGTGATTGCAGGAAAAGGTTGGTCGAGATGCTGATTGAGTTCTGACGTCACTTGTGTCGCATGAGCTTTACGGTTCTTTGTGACGATCCTCTTTATTGTTNGTTAGGCAACTCTGAATATGTATATTTTCTTTTGATAAGGGCGTATTTTCAAAATGGCGGCCATTTAGAATTTTTTATTTTAATCTGCTAACTATCGAGAAATTATACTTACTTAAACCAAACTTTGTATGCTGACAGTACCTTTGTGTAAATAACAAACTATTTGTAGATTTTGTCTGACTCTTGGTACGAATATGCCACATGTAATATCAAGTTTTTTATCATTTTTCAGAAACTACCCAAACGAAAACCAAATATAAACATACAAATGTTGGGCGTTAATTTTTATAAAAATTAATTTAAGAAAAAAAGCATAGTTAAGTTGTGCAATAGAGATAGAGAGAGAGAGAGAGAGAGAGAGAGAAAGAAAGAAAGAGGGAGATTGAGAAACTGAGAGATAGAGAGATACTGAAAAAGTTTGAGTTGTTGAGATAGATTGAGAGGTAAGGAGAGCTTGAGAGAAAGATGTGGGAAAATAAAGATTGATATATTTCGTAGGCCTTCCTTGTCCAAATAAAGAAGGCTGAATTCCCGCGCACTGGAGAGGTATGTTCTAGAAAAATTTACATAACATGCACAACGTACCCTTTATTGATTATACGGTGCGGCTTTTTACTTCATCATCACTTTGATGAATTTGGCTCCGGCTGGACTAGAGAAGAATTATTAATATAATTTTGTGAGCACGAATGGGCTGAGTAAAGCAAGGTTTCGAAATGTCTTCGTGTGCATTATATGCATATACATGTGACCGCAAGTAACAATGCTTTACTTGTGGCGAACATTGGCAATACACAATCAAAGGACTTCCCCTCCGCGGGGAAGAAGTTTTCCCCGCGTTGGTGCCCCTGGCTATGGTTTATTTCGTATATACGCACCGGCCTTGCGAAAGGTCAAAGTACCTCATTGGGTCGATGTTTTTAATTTATAAACTCCAACGGAAGCGTAAAGTCATTTATTTGTGCAGACTCAACAACGGCCACCCACAGCGCCCCTGGTGAGTGCCTTTCAGAGCTTGCAGCCCGAGGTGAGCTCCCGGAACATTAGGTACAAGTGGTTATCAAAATAATGGAAACGCCTGAACGAACATGGTTTGTGCAGCTTACGCCGGACTGTGATTGCAGGAAAAGGTTGGTCAAGATGCTGATTGAGTTCTGACGTCACTTGTGTCGCATGAGCTTTACGGTTCTTTGTGACGATCCTCTTTATTGTTCGGCGATCCCGATCGCTGAGGACTGGTTTTCGTCCAATATTACTCTTCGCTGATGATGTCTTGCCACAAGTTGTGTGTCCCGTCATCGCCTTTGACACTGTTGCTCTCGATACACCCAACACACTGGCAGTACTTGCTCCAACTAACCGCACTCCAGCAATCTGTCTTCGTTGAATGTCGGGGAGTCTCCCATTTTGCTTCACCTACGTCTGGCCGATTACACCCACGAATACGTACTACGCAGCCTTTTTGCCTTTTTTCCCCTTACGGTTGTCAACAATTAATATTAAAAGTATCAATATACCTTAAAATTGGATGAATAAATAATTGATTTAAAGTATGTTTCAGTTTATTATATTGTGAAATAATTTTTATCTTTATATTTGTCCTATTTAACACGTGAGTGAGTACTGCCAACACCAACGCCTAGTGTACTGCAAATGAAAATGTAATGTTTTATTTGAACTATATAAATATAAATATAAACGGATTTTAACTAACGTCCTTCACTGCAATACCAAACGACAGTCGCAGCGCACGAATAATGTGTCACCTCGCAAAGACGCCATGTTTCAGAAAATAAGTGTTTCCATTATTTGATAACCATCTGTACATGACATTTACTAGACCCGCCAATCAGCGACGTCGGAATCCCTGAAGCTTCGTCTAAACATCGCATCTACTTCTCTTGCGTACACAGTTTTATTTGCAATTAATTTATTTAATAATTTTGAAATATTTCAAATAAATAAAATAAATAACACCAATCTAAATAAAAGTACAAGTAGCTAAATTACAAAAAAAAGACTTAATTAAACCGTTACATTTTAATGGGGTTGGCCATTGATGAAACTGCTCAGCTGACAGGCTTTGCAAATTCTAAACACTGAGTCCTAAAATTCATTATTATTCTGGTGTCAGCTAAACTTCGCTCGTGGGGTTTATGTGGAAAAGATATAATTTGTGCGCCTGGCCACAACTTGCCGCGCTAACGTATTAACTCTTGAACTTAATAAGGTAACTAATGCACATGCCAGAAAAATATGGCTCAAATCAGTAAAATATATTTCGGTCTATTATATACTGTACTTCTCAGTTATAACGAACTGCTAGATTTTAATACTAACGTTTAGGGGGAGGGGAGGTAGGAACCAAATTCCTTTTATTCCTTTGCACTTCTCGTTTACCTAATTCGGTGGAATTCTGTGAGATATATCCTGAGCTTTGGTAAGAAAGTCGTACTTTTTATGGCGGCATTAAGAGTCAAAAGGACGTTGGTCAAGACTATAACTTTACAAAATTATATGCTCTCAGCAGTAAATACTGCTATAGGCAATATGGATTACATAAACTAAATTGGCTCAAATGTATAATATGTCACGCTGACAATTCGTGACGCAGCTATTTTAATGGTAAAATTGCGTAAATGTTATGTGCCTTCAATTAATTAATTTATCGCATAACATTTTGTGAGAATTGGTTAAGTAGTTCCTTATCTATAATCCTATGACATATATGCCTTAACATTTATGGTAGCACCATTTGCTGTAGATGTAAATGTCTGAATACAATATTCTTATTGGTTTCATACAGCTTACCAAGTTCAGTTCAAACTGATCTGATATATTTTTACACGCGCATTTCATGTAACATTAAAAGTTTTATAAGGCATAGTTTTGAAATTGAATGTCTGCTTTATTAAATTATAATTGTTTGTAGTATAGCACTGTTTGTACACTAAATATTCGGCAAATTTTTTGAATATTTTTTAATATGACATATAAACATAATTTTTCGGGTGGAAATCACATTCAAAATAACTGATAATAAAGCATCTGTAATGCCAGTATATCAAAATAAACTAGGTTCTGATAATTTGTATTGTTCCTGGCTTAACGGCAAAGCGCTCTAATAGTAGAAAAGGGTGATTTTGGAAATAAACATGATGTATTATTGGAAACTATTAATCTTGGGGTGTCCTTGTCGAGTATTAGAAATTTATAAAATTTGATTAAATTTAGTGCAAGTGTTCAATATTGATACATGGACTCACACAACAATATTGACAGGAAGATGATGATGCCAATATTTATTTTCCTAAGGAAATTATAATATAATCAGTTGTAAACGTTAACTTCCACAGTCCATTTCGCACTTTAGGCCATTATTAGCCCCATAACGTATTTATTTCAATGCTTATGTAGGTTAACTTTATTAAAATTGACTGCCTTGCCCTAAAAAATGGTTTTATAGTGGTTTTAAAGTTTTAATATACTCGCAAGTACATTATGATCAAATTTTAAATCATTGTAAGTATAAAAAAATTATTTGCTGGGAAATATTATCCAAAATAACAATTAACTGTAAACATTTTTTTGAAGAATTTGTGTAACTTTAAAATATTTCTTCTTAATGTATGTTGATCTGTAGCTACGCTACAGAATTTCATTTAGCAATAACTGAAATCATTGTGTCGGTTGTTCACAGATCAGATGGAGATGAAGAAACGCGAGGAAAAGCAGCCGTGACAACTGTGTCTGTAGAGAAGATATACCACTGATCGTGGGCAAGATGCATGTTCGGCACGCATTGAGGGTTTTGCTCCTCATATTCTTGTCCTGGCCATACGTCTTCTGTTGGGCAGAGGAAGGCATATCTTGGCCATGAGCTACGTCATCTTTAACAGACTGCTTTAATGAATGTTTGTGATAAATATTGTAAATAATTTTGATAAAGAAATACATATCTTTAGTCTCGTAGCTGCTTTGACTCATTCTTTTTTTTATTCCGGAAACAGAACTTCTTCTTTTAGAACTTTAGCAACTGGGCACTAGTGGCTTATGCATCAACTGTAATATTCTTTTTAATTATTACATAATGTGTCATTCACGAACTGATCTGAATGTTAGTATGCACCATTTTTAGCTAGTGTGCTTTTCGCATTTTCCGTACTATAACCGTATTACCCCATGCAGCCAACTCTGCACACTACACAATATAGCCAGCCAACATGGGTGATATTCAGTTCCATAAATTAACGGTTAAACAGCTGTGGCATGCAAAATGCAACTGAATAACATCGACAGCCTGCAGATGCAAGTTCTACACCTAGTCGAAATCATGTTTATGTCTTACGGTTTAAGTGTTATTTCTAAGAGCGATGTACACATTTTAAGGTTCAAGTGAAACACAAATTTATTGCGAATCCTATAGAAAGTATTTGCGTTTGAATACGGAGTGTCTTATTTGTTACAAAAATTGTTTTAGTTTAAGTAATTATATACACTAACAATAAAGTAATTAAATCTATGTCCATAACATGTTAGAACATATCAGAGGTTGTCATGCTGACTTCTATAAATCAAGGGTGCCTACTTGGGGAAAGGGTTATAACGGTAACTGGAGAGTATAATTTTTTTTCGGGGAGAGAAAATAAAATAATGCTAAGTTAAACAGTGTGGTAATGACCAACATAGGAATAAGATGTAAGGAGCAAGAAATAAATTGTTGGTTGTGAAAAGGAATTGGATTAGGGTAGGGGTGTGGAAGGGAGGAGTATTGAAGCAATCTCACCACGTTCATTTTTCGGGATTTAGTAATCTTGCAATATTCAGCAACATCTTTAAAAATAAATCAGCTTCAAGCATTTTTCTGGAAATTTTCTCTACTTATATCTCACTATGGAAAACTTGGAAAGGTAACAACGATAACCAATAATTTTTAAAGACGTTTCAAAAGAGTATGTAATCTGTCTTCCCCCGTTTAATATAGTTTACTTTAATAAATAAATTTAATAATTTTCCTTGCAGTTTTTTACTATCCCATTTGAATAATATTTGAGAATAGATGCTGTAAAAAATTACATAAGCCATAATTTCAAAATATTTCACAATAAGCTTTAGAAGAAAAGTGTAAACCTGTTTGTAGAAAAATTTCTGATAACTGATTTCGTTATAAAATATTTTGTTCCATAAATCATGACAAAAAAATATTTTTGTTGCCATTTTTTTAATATTGCTATTAAATCCGTGGTGGTGGATGGTTGCAAAATTAATATGATTTATTGTGCAATTTAATAAGATAATAAAATAAGTTTGAGCTTGCCTTTTCATTCTATTTATTTTGGCAACCTTGCTGACTTAAGTAATCGTTTGTGAAAAAATGTGCTTGGAATACGAAACATTTTTTTACCCAGTTTCTTACTTTTTTTTATGTTTGTTTAGTAACATATTTTTAGATAGTAAATGGCTCTCCCTATACTTGTACAATGCTGCAATTATGTTATTTATGTATGCTAGGGATTAGGCAATGCCGCGAGGGCATGGGCATGCTCCCTGGCTTAACAAGGGAGCTTAGCAGAGAGTGAGTTCCTCAGTCGCCATGTACGCCATTACGTGCACACAACCTTCACATCGCCACTACGAGGAAAAAGTCATGCCGAACTTCAACACGCTCTGAGACGCAGTGTTCTTCCGTCCCAGCCGGGTTAACGCCTGGTGGCACCCTCCCCCCGACAACTACATTCAATTTCTTCCCCTTGTGGCTGACCAGACCAGGCACGCGGCGTCAATTTACATACAAATTGGCCTGAAATAGAAATTATGAGAAATATTTATAGACATGTTCACTCTAAAACAAGTACATGGGGTAATTTATAAAAAAAAAAACACCAGTATGTTGGGAAGATGAATATACAGCAGCTGTAACCTTGTGCTCTATTTCAAAGCTAGATACGCGTATCTGCTGAAGAATGTAAGTCTGTTATATAAGTCCATTCACGGTTACTTCAAACTTTTATGAATCCCTGCTAAAGTTCTACTTCCAGGATATTCCTCCGCCCCATGCAAATAAAGCCTAACCTCGTCTAGAAAATTACACCAAAGTGACAACGCACTACATTCGTGCGCACTAAGTGTAATAACCTTTTTTATAAGAACTATTTCTAACGAGACATTACCAACAAACCTATTTTCTGCCAATATTTATTCATATTAATCTTTAATTAAATATTGTAATTTATAGATAATATAAACTTTTACTTGTGGTTTAACAAAAAATAAGGTGTTTTTATGTTAAAACCAGTTTAAAAAGCTTGTAAAGTTCCGCCTTTGTTACGTTTACGTTATATTTAAAATATTACAGCCTCACAGGTGGGGCTCTATGTTGTATACGTTCGGCACTTGTTACACTGCGGAATGTTTACGTTGCCACGGCTTGCTCAGAGGTAGAAACACGAGACTCAGTGAATGGACACCGTGTAATTATGAAATAAAGTTCAAGTTCCAAGTTAGTATGTTCTATACTTTATTTATCATTTGAATGACACTGTTCACATACGAATTTCCAGTATGCAGAATACGAACCTTTACCATTAAATATACTATTGCAGATAACAGTGCCACAGTCGTTTACTTAATGATGTTATTAAAAAACTGACCCGAAGAAACCTAAAATGCGGCTACCTCCCACACCGGCTGAGAAATGATATAATAAAGTCTAGTGGCCGATGTGGGGGTTATTCACACACACGACGCGACCTAGACTATCATTGTACTACGACGACTACTGTTCTGACCTGCCTTCACGGGCGACTGAAGTAACTCTCCCTGACGACTGACTTGAATAAGACTGCTCTAAGGGCGACAGACAGACGCCTCTTTTTGTGCTGCCTATCACCCCCCTCTCCTGAGATAAGCGCCTGGCATCTGCCAGCAGCGTCATCTAAAACTGCACGTGTCCCGCTCTCAACACGTTATCGATACTGCGTTGTCAATAGAAACGAACCTCTCGTACAACAAAAACTTGTTGACGTTGCCTGATCCACAGAAACGAACTAATCTAATTAATGCTGACGCTTCCCCAAAAAACCAAAGTTCGAAACGAAACTGTAACCGTCCTCCTGATAAAATGTAAACAGCAGACGTCCGCCCATTAACCTACAAACGCACACGTCTGCATGATAAACAAACACGGGAAACGAGCCACCACTGCTTTAAACTTGAACCCGATAAAAATATTACGACGCTTTCCAAAGCTTCATACACACAAAATAATGTTACACCCATGTCCCGAAAAATTATGAATATTGCGTCATTACAAGCTTCTGATACATGACATATTTAGGAAACAGCCAAGTACGTCATACATGGGGTGATATTTCAAGCGTTTGATTCAAAAAGTGTGAAGAAACCGCGAATAGACTATCGTCCATAATAAGTATGATACACAGCCATCACAGCCATGCTCTTATTTGTTAACGGGGCGCTCTTAGCCATTACGGCCATTCCTCATCCCGGATGCCCAGTCGGCGGACAAGAGGGATCACACCCCAGCGCTCATCCAAGTTGACCAAATCGGAAGCCCTGATCTGATTCATCAGATCGCACCGAGCATGTCCTACCACAAGGCCTGAGATCCTAGTACTCAGTTTACCAAGTGTGTGGTCTAGCCGGAGCACTACCCACACCCCTAACGTCATCTCAGGACGCTACCGGAGCAGGTGCCCTGCTCACCGCCCGGCTCTTCAACAAGAGGGGGTATCTCTCCGAGCCTCCTCCAGCATGCGGAGTCAACCACTGCCAGCACGAGTCCAACCTCTATTATACACCAGTGAAAACCACCGATGGGGTTCACCTGATCGTCCCGTGCTACCTCTTATTTACCATGGCACGAGTGGGTTTTCCCATGCCCCACCACCAGGGCCGCCACCCACGGGCAGGGAGACGCGGAGTCCCTCTGAAAATTGGTGGGCACCATCATCCTAGTCCGGTTTTATACCCTGGTTTTTCATCACCGATAGCCGTGCTTGCCACGCCACCCATAAGGCTCGCCCCGCTGACGTCAGACGCTCGTCCTTTACCATACATAGAATTTATTCACAGGGAAATTCCTGTTTTGGGCCCCAACGGCCTGAATGCCAAGAGGTCCAACACCCCGCCAAGTGGTCGGGCCTAGGTACTTACTATCGGCCCAAGCCATCACGGCAGATACCCCTGACCAGCCACTAGGAAGCTGGTATCCCATAGGGCACGGGCGGCGGAGCCCAATTAGTTAAAATAGGGGTGGCACAAGAAGAAGCCTTGGGTCGCCATGGGTGTTGAGAGACTATAAGAGACGCATCACACACCCTTTCTGGAAGTCGGTGCGGGGCCGGACTCGGCTACTATATCATAGTACTGCCGCACCACCTCAAGTGTCCGGCCTCCTTCCAACCCCCAAAAAATCCCCAGAAAAGTATAGAAAAATTATTTTTTAAATGTATAATTTTTTTTAACTTACATTTCCAGAGGTTTCCCAGCACCATGTCAAGCAGATGACTTACCCCCTCCAATCAATCACACTGTATTAACATTCCCTCCTCAAGGCCTTCCCACACCGCAGTCACCACACCCAATCCCCACCCCTCCCAATCATAAAAATCAATAAAAATCGCAATAAATAGAAAAAATTCTAAAATTCCATTAACATATAACATTATCTCACCCTCTCTTCCCGGTCACCCCTTCCCCCAATAAAAATCACCACCTACACTTCACCGCCCACCCTACCTAACAAATCATAAAAATAAAAAAAAAATAAAAAAAAATTAATTAATCTAAAAATCGACGAACAGATAATGTTAACCCACCCTCTCCCCCCACTCACCGCACCACCCTTATCAACACCTCCGCCCTTCCAATCATAAAAAATTGACAAAAACCACAAAAAATCGAAAAAGAAATCTAAAAATCGACGAACATATAACTTACCCCCACCCTCTTTCCGCTAGACCACAACCCCCTAACAACACCCCCTAACCCTCACCTACCAACCTCCCAATTATATAAAAAAGAAAAAACCCAAAAATTATAATGTATTTATAAAAATCGAGTAAAATATTATATTGATGAATCCGACCACCATGGTGGATCCAGGCTTGACCGTGACTCAAGGACCTTGAAAATAAAGATCAAGAAAATATTGTAAAAGTAAAGGAACATAATATTTTCTGACTACAACCCCCATGTTGAATGTTGGCAACCTTAACCTCGACACCCATGACCTTGACATTGTGTCCATAACCTTGATTGACCTTCAACCCAAAAAATTGCGAAATTTCCCCAAATAATTGTTTTAAAAACTTCTAAAAATATTAAAAATTGATAATGTCGAAAAATTCAGAGGTACGGAGGCTCGATGGCAGGTGGAGTGATCAGCGACAAAGCACCTTGGCATGAAGACCAGCAGACGACTGACACCCTCACCACCAACCCCCTACGATTTTTATTCACTGATTACTCGTGTTTGCTTGGCATGCCTCCGCCCCCGCCCCCGCCCCCACCAATGCAACACCTCACATTGCTCGCTCGTAATTGGTTGTTGGTCACATGATATCTCGTCCTCTGCAGATAATTAATGTAACCAAAGGTGCGCCTGATGTGAGAGATGACAGATCACATTTTCTTCCTTAACATTTTCAGCATTAAGTATATTAAGTGATTTTCTATATGCATCTCTTCCATAAAATTCTGCAGAGTATTATCAAGAGTGCTCGTCTTTTAATCAAACATTATTTTCCCCACCAAAGTAAAATCTCTGCCTAAAATGTTGAATACCAGTTCGGACCAGGGAGCTATTGGAGTGTAAATATAAAGATGAAGTGTTCGTTTAGTAGCATGCTTACGACCAACATCCCGATTTCATCTTTGGTAGTACCATCGTTGACTCCAGCTGGATTACACATGTTGCGACGATGCTATTGGCAAACCATTCCGGTAAAACCCTTGAGACTTGGAATGTACGAGGGTAGCTAGGGTGATAAACAGTCTTACCTTTCGTGCTATTCTCAGACATAAATCTTTTGCAATCCTCACCAATCCACAGTCCTTATCCTCCTCAATCCTCCTCCTTAATCCTCCTCCCCTACCCCCTTCACAATCTGCCACAATCCTCGACAATCCTCTGTAATCCTCCTCACTAATCCTCCTTCATAATCCACACCAATCCACACCAATCCTCACCAATAAGCTCCACATGCACCACAATCAGCACCGCACGCACTGCATGCACCGCAGTTAGCATTGCACGCACTGCAATCACGCCACAATCCTTAACAATCCTCTTTCGAAATCCTCCTTTGCTATCTTCTACAATTCTCACCAATTCTTAGCAATCTTCCTCCACAATCTTCAACAATCCTCACCAATCTTCAGCAATCCTCTCCCTTCAATCCTACACAATTCTCTCCAATACTCAGCAATCCTCCTCCGCAATCGTCACCAATCCTCACCAGTCCTTCAATCAATTCCAATCCCTCGATCGATCCTTCAATCAATCCTTCGGTTTGTGGTCTGCCACCACCTATACATATAGAAATTACATTAATTCGCCAACTGTCTCCAAATTTGTACATGTTGACTGAATTAATGTTTTGTATGCATTCCACTACCCATGCACTTCTTATACTTAGTCTTAATTAATAATCTGTGTGCAGATATTTACCTTAATAGTTGAGAGTTCATAACACCACTTTAAAGTTATGAGGAATAAAGGAATACAGCACAAAAAATTAAAACACAACTATATTATTTTTAAAATGTTTTGCTTATTTTTGCACATTACAATATCAGAAGAAAGTATTTCATGCAATATAACCCCAATCCTTCAGTTCATAGATGATTGAAGATATCTCAACAATGTGCGAGAGATCCCCATATTTTCGCAGGTCAATCAAAAGTATGAGTCTATCAACAAAATCAATAGGGACTTCAGGAAATATGTAGCTAGTTGTTACGAACTAGCTTTTAATCCATTCGTACGTGAAAGTTGCTGGAGGTGTAGCTCAATAATGAATCATGATTAGATTGAGCACAACAGTATAAGATGAGTTTTATTACATGAAGATTATACAGTTGCTGTTTAAATTACTATTGATGGGGGGNTGAGCACAACAGTATAAGATGAGTTTTATTACATGAAGATTATACAGTTGCTGTTTAAATTACTATTGATGGGGGGGAGCTTTAAATTGAATAACAAGATGATTATTCATTACATTTAATTCACACCATTTTATTTAAACCTAACTGGAAAGTCATCACCTTTTTAACATTTCTGGAGGCTAATTCTACGAGATGGTTAACGATGGCCAGACACATCCACCTTCCTGGTTTGCTTCGCTAGTCGGGTCGACGCCCAAAGTACAAAAGACGAAAAGACGCTGTTCCGGGTGTTACACCGGCCTATATCAAGCGCGTGGTTCTGTGGCCCCGCTCAGTGACCGGTGGAGGGGATTTCTGCAACTGTCTTCTTTCGCAAGGATCGACAACCAAATGGTGGCGTTGCAATCCCGCTCGTTTCCAGGTTTAATGTTTGAAGATGTGATCAGGCAAGCTGTTCAGCTAAGGCCTGATCGCATCATAACAAAGTGTTTTTAGAGCTATCTGCCTTCTTCATGTGGCTCGTTGCATCAAATGTGGTAGAGGGCTGTGTCAGAGCATCGAGAAAATCAGCATCATCTTCAGCACTATCACTGTCTTCATGTTCATTTTCATAAATGCTGTCTTCATGGTCATCTTCACAGCCTGTTTTTTATTCTATATTAAATTTATTTTTCTTTGTAGCAGGAGTTGTATGGTCATCAGTACTTGGAGCTGAACGCCGCTTATTTTGCAGTTCATCTATTTCATGCGAAAGGCTGGCAAGTGTATATTTCGTGCGAACCGCCTCTACTGCACTCATTCAGTCTTTAGCACTAACTGTATCATCATAATCACCTGTGAAATCAGTACCCATCGATGCAACAAGGGGGATTGTTTGCAATACTTGCTGACTCTCAGTAGACGAATCCTTGCAGATCTCGGTGGTATAGGTTTTCAGTTGTCTGTTTTTGAATGTAATGTATTCGTGTTAACCTCTCGTTTACATTTTGGTTTGTTGTTTTTTCTCAAAGCTAATACGAATAGCCTTTTTAACAGTAAACAATACAATAAAGATGCTGCTTTTAATAAATTTTGACTTAGGTTTTCTTAAACCATTATCATCGTTTTACAGTTCAAGATAACACAATTTTCTACACGTTAACACCACTACTCGTAAAAATGACTTAAACCTTTTCAAATATTTGTGTACATATATATGCAACACATTAATTAACTGTTGTTGACTGTGGAAAAACACATTTACACATATACAACAAGCATCCCGTAACCTTACCTTGCCACTTATATGCTGTTTCAAATGCGAGCTTCAAAACAAATGATGGTATCGGCCATTTAGTTACACATGATCGAAGGATCTCTGTGTCCCAACATTGAACTGCTTTTCTGCCAACATGTCCAGCGAAAACAGAACGGGTTGGATTTTAGGTTAGATAACTGATTAGTAAACAAATGATTCGAGATGTACGTATACTTCTTCAAACCAATTTGTAAAGCAGTTTAATTAAATTCAAATTGGTAAAAGTATTTTATTCATATAATAGTGCTTATGCAGCGATTTCAGCATTTGAAGCAATTTGTTTATGTTTTAGTTTGTTTTGAGTAGAATGCTTATTTATTTCGAATGTAATCTTAATGCATCCTGAGGTATAGCTAGAGTTGTAATTAAGGACATTACGCTAAAATTCTTATTTAGTTATTTTGTTTGATTACATTTAACATATTTTGACAGTTCTAGTGCTTTTCTTTTATTTTGCTATGTGAACTGGGCTCAATTATCTTTGGAATTGTTAATTATTTTGTCAATGTTTTATCTTTGCACTTTGCCTGATTTAATCAAGCATGTTTTGCCACAGAGGAATGCATTTAATTACAGAACTGATAAGATAAGTGCCACGTCTCAAGAGGCGACTAATAACTTGGAATTTCGTATTTTTAATTAGTGTCACTGCGTGAACACCTGTGGATTGACACACACTCCTTAGATGCTATGGACAGCGGTACATTGCAAATTTTTTCTGCAAGAATTTATTAATTTTGCACATACCGCGCATTATAATGTTAGGAAAGGTGTACGAGAGGCGCCTAGTTTGTTTAAATATGCGGAGGGTGATAAAGAAGATGCCCTAAACACATTGCGATAGTTTTGAAGTGCCACTGAAAACTATGTGAGCTGCAGTCTCCACCAGTACTAAATAAGTATGGCCTACTGCAATTTTAAATAACTGTTATGTATGTGCACTGCAATTATTATTAACAGTTTTGATGATCAAATTAACTTGAATTTTCAAGAGAGTAATTCTCGGATATTAAATGATTTTTTTCTGAAATTAATGAAGGGTGTAACCATTTGGTCATACGTTAACCAGAATCCAGCAGATGAAATATTTTGTTCTGTAGCCATACAAAAACCATGAACATTATGATAAGATTAATTTATGTGTATACTATGCGCCAGTTGTATTTTATATAATATATAATAACCAACACCCACAATCAGGCTACCATCCAGTGGTGAGCTCTCTCACCTCTCCCCTACCCTACCAAAATCCTCTTCCATGCCCTTCCTGAACTTTGCAACCCCCCTCACAGATATCAATTCATCTTGTAACACATTCCACTCCCTCACATACCTCACAAGCATAGACTGGCTACCCCGATCCGTTCTCCTCCAAACCCTCTGAAACTTCTCACTGTTGTTTCCTCTCCCTCTAAACACCCCCTTACTAAGCTGGCAGAGTAAACTTTCCCACCCTCCTTCTCCATTCTGCATCCTGTACATATTGACTACCATTTCAACTTTCCTCCTGTCCTTCAACGAGCTCCACCCCATTTCTTTCATCATCACTGATGGCCCATAGTTCCTTTTATCTACACCATCCTGCCCTGTCTTCTCCACCTACCCTTCGCCCATCTTGCTTCCCTTTTTTTGCACCTTCTCTAACTCTTGCACGTCCACCTCCACGTACGGGTCCCATACCGCTGCTGCATATTCTAACATCGGCTGTACCATTGTGCCATATGCCTTCTCCTTCACCTCACCGCTGACTCTCTTCAGCACCCTTCCCAACATACCCAAAGCCATTCTTCCCTTTGCAACCATCCTCTCTGCCTGTTTTTCCATCTTAGGTCTCCCTGCAAAGAATCCCTAGATACTTATATTCTGCTGCTTCTTCTATCTCTTGCTCCTCCCATCTGTACATGCCCCTGCTTATCACCTTCTTTCTTGTAAATGTCACTACCTTAGTTTTTCTTACATTTATCTTCATTTTATTCTCCATGGTCCACAACCATATCCTGTCAATGTCAGTCTGAAAGTTTTCACCCCCTCCCACCACTGCATACAATATATAATCATCTGCAAATTATCTTATTTTCCCTCTAATCACCAAACCCATGTCATTTATCACAATGGTAAACAACAGAGGGCCCAGCACGCTTCCCTGTGGCACCGCCGATGTAACATCTCCTTCCTCCAATATTACCTCTCCCACTTTCACCCTCTGTCTTCGCCCCCTGAGGAAGTTCCCAATCCATTCCACTACCCACTTTTCCGGTACCAGCTCATCCACTTTCTTCATCAAAGTCCCATGGGGCACCTTGCCTTCTCAAAGTCTATGAAACAGGCATCTGCCTGCTTCCCCTCATAAACTGCCTGCCCCAGATCCTTTTAACAGCCAAACCAGTTGCGCCTCACATAAATGTCCTTTTTGAAACCATACTGTGACTCCTCCAACCAACTCCTCTTGATCATAACATTCACCACATACTGAACCACCAGCCCCTCCATTACCCTTCTTATACTCCTGTACTCGATGTGACACTCAATGGTCTGTAGCATCAAGGCCTCCCCCTACCCCCGCGCTTTTTTGTGTTGGGACCAACAACACATCCTTCCAACCTTGTGGCAACTTACCCTCTCCTAAGGACTTGCTAAACAACACCTCCAAATATCTCACTTACTCTCTCCCACCAAACTTTAGTGCTGCATTCCCTATCCAATCTGGCCCCACTGCCTTACTACTCTTCAACTCCATGATTACCATTGCTATCTCCACTCCCTCACATTAAACTTACCAAACTACACCCAATCACTATTAGCATCCCTATTCTAATCCTCCTTTGCCTCAAACACTGACAAGTGCTGGCCTTACAGCGTCTCCGATTTTCTTGGTCATTTGGCACAGTCCTACCATCCCTACCTTTCAGCAGAGGGATCCTTTCCTCTCCACCCTTTACTTTTTTTAACATACCTAAACAATTTCCCCCATTCCTTTACCTCCTTCCACCATCAACCCTAAAAATCTATTCTTTGCCTGTTTGATAATCCTTTCAAGCTCCCTTCGCATTTGTTTCATAAATTCCTTAGCTCGTGTCGTCCCTTCATTTCTCCACTTGGCATGTTATTTTCTACACTTCCTCTTCATTTTTTTAATCTCCTTTCCATAATATGGTGGATCTCCTGACCATAATATTTTCTTTGGCACAAATTTCTCCAACATAACATATGTTATTATTCTAAATTCTTCCCATAATCCTTCCACACTTTCCTCTATAGACCACTTTACGAACCTATCCCTCAGGAAGATTTCTGCCCCTTTTTGTCTCATCTTCCATACTGCTACACCAACCGATCACCCGTTTGCTTTTCCCTCATCCTGCCAAACCCAATTTTCACAACAGGAATATCATGATCGCTTATGCCATCCGACTTCGGCATTCAAAGGTCTGACCAACACCACATCCAACACTGACCCAAAATTCTCTTCATTTCACATCTTATAAGTTGTTTCTACTACCTGGACCAAGCCTCTGTTTACTAACTGCGCTGCCATTCTCTGCATTATGCTGCCCATCCCTTCTGCACCTTCTAGCCATCTCACAACTGGTATATTCAGATACCCTGCTACAAACCACCAACTGCCTGTCCTTTAGTATATCAACCCTCTTCTTGATCGTCTCAATTGCCTGCCATCCCTGTCCTGGTGGCCTATACACTACCAGCAAAGTAATCCTCCTACCACTACCCCACTTAACATAATTTCCATCACCTCAACACCTTCACTAATCCATTCTACTAACCCTTTCAGCCCCTCCCTTACACACACCATTATTCCTCCTCCTCACCCATCCCTGTCTTTTCTGAAGATGATGAACTTATCCTGCATACATTCAATGTCAAGCACTTTCTCATTCAGCCAAGTCTCCACAGCTACCACTATATACACTCCATATCATTCAGCCTTGCCCCAGAAGCCCCCCAACTTGCTGTACATACTCCTATAGTTCAGCACCATTAACTTTATGCTAACATGCTGCATTACCCTCTTACTTTGCTAACCTCCTCTCTCCGCCCCGTGGCCTCATCAGTGCTTGTCTCTCCTATTCGCTCTACTTCTGTTACCTTGTACCTCTCTGGTTGCTATTTAAACAGTCGCTGCTCAGCCCTAACCCTCTCCATACAGCCAGCTGCTTCTCTACCTAGTAGATCTTTCCCTGCTCTGTCAGGTGTACCTGGTCCCTTAATACACTTTCCCATCCTACCCATTTCCTAGTATCTATAAATGTAGCCCCCAAATCTCTATATACTCTCTCATAAACCTCACTCGTTGCCACTGCCTTCCTGTAAGTTATTACCTTTCTAACCAGCACACCCCTCACTACAGTTCTAGCTCTTGGGAAGTTCTCCTGTACTTTACTTAGTAACCCTCTGACGTTTCAACTACATATTGCCCCACCTCCTTTCGAGCCAGGTCATTTCCCCCCACATGAATTAAAACCACCTTTGCCACCCTGCTACCACTCATAGTATTAACTCTTTCCTCCAAGCCTCATCATGCAATTCTACATCATTCAACGGATCTGAATTAAATTTAGTAGATATACCCTTAATTACCCAACAACAAATACTATGCAGGTCAAAATTAGCTCCCCCCTTTTAGGCCCAAAACCCCTGAAACTCCTAAACGGAATCGTGAATCACTTATTGCCCTACTATAGCCAGGTAGCGCCTCCCATTGTCTACTTCACCTCTTCCCCGATCCCTGCCACCACCCTTGCTGATATTCGCAAATAAGGATAGAGAAGTAGTACGTAGGGAACAGGTCATGAACTGTCAGGAGGCAGGTGGGTGGAAGGGACACATACATACATACATAAGTATATACACTGAAGAGCCAAAAAAACTTGTACACCTGCCTCATACCGTGCATGCAGAAGTGCCACAAGACGACGTGGCATGGACTCGACTAATGTCCGAAGGTATGCAGGAGGCAATTCACATCATGAATCCTGCAGGGCAGTTCATAAACCCGATCTGCGCCAATTTGAGAAAGTGTTGCACGTCTGTCACGTTTAATGATTCTCGTCAGTCGTCGTTTGTCCTGTTCTTTCACGACCTTTTTCCGGCTGCAGCGATGTCGAAGATGTGATGTTTTACCGGATGGCTGATATTCACTGTACACTCGTGAAATGGTCGTACGCGAACATCCAAATGTTATCACTACCTCAGAGATGCTATGTCCCATTTCTCGTGCGCCGACTATAACACCACGTTCAAACTCACTTAAATCTTGATAACCTGCCATTGTAGCAGCAGTAACCGATCTAGCTGCCGACAGCATCGCGTTACTCTGATTGGTTTCAACCTGTGTTATTTGCATATACACACTTATACCAGTTTTTTTTGGCTCTTCAGTGTACATACATAAATATAAACCTACATATTTACATAAATACTTACATACAAATCATAAAAGTACACAATTTTTTAATAAAACCAGTTACAAATTAATTTTCTCAACAACTGCCAACTGTTAAAATGTGTCTTAATCAAAGTATGTTAAGATAGGCTATGTTTGAAACCTGACTATTGAAATTGAGGTTACATTGCCACCAGTTACCTCTTTGAGCAGACTTCTTCCTGCATTTGATTAGTGTTAGACCTTTGGTTTTTTTTATTGCCATTCACTGCAGTCTTTATTATTGTAATAAATGTCGGTAAAAATTTTAAAATTACGTAGCTAATAAAGCACTGTCAGTATGTTACTGGTAATATCGTTTGTTAACGTGGCAAATAAATATTTTTACCGAAAAATATTGTTAAAGTATTTCTCAAGTATGTTTATTGCGATGTGAACCACGCTTCCACGAGCTCCTTGTGCCCACTCTGACTGCCGCAGTCACAACAACTATACCAGGTACACCGGGCCGCACTAACTACGTCATACCAAACGTGCGTAGTAGAGGTCGACAAGAACGGAACTGGCACCTTCTTGCCGACAAGGATTACGCAACCCAAGAAACAGCCCTACTCATTTATTACAAGAGGTAACTCTTTTAATAAATGGGTAGGCGATCCGTAACGGTGTCTACCCCAAAGCCAGAGCCATTGGCCACGCTGGAAATTGGTCGTTGCATCCTCGCAGCTCGCGCAGCTAAATACGATGCAACGCATCACCGAGTGACTTCAACTGGCTTGTAGGCGAGAGCTGAAGTGATAAGTGCCCCAAAGTGTCATCCAGTAGTGTACAGAATTTTTACAAACATATTAAACACATTCACCACATTCACAGCTACGGTCAGGAGTGTGTTTTATTGTAATAATAGCAATCAAACATGGCATTCCACACCCCTTTGCCCAGGTGGACTCGTCCATCCCTTCAGGAGACAGCCACCTGGCAACACTGTAGCTAGTTTAATTTCAATGCATCATCGGAAGTGAAATTCGAACACTTTTATGAGAAAATGTAATAACTTCTTTAATGTGTATTTATATAACAGTAATTATGTTTTCTAAAATGAAGATTGCCTATAAAGGCCTTCAGCATTGTAACAAATCATTTAGTGTGGTGACATTCCCCATCAACTTCATAACTTCAACATTAACAGATATTTGTTAATAAACGGGGGTGTCACCAATGTGTTAAATTTAATTCATACAATTTTTCTCTATCACAATCATATCACAGAGTGCTCATGTTATGTTTCATTAATCAACGTTTGACTTCAGTTCTCGCCACTCGTGACGAAAGCCGACGCCATTCGCCCAGTTCGTCTCAGCACCCAGACAAGATCGGCGGTGTTGGTCACCTGCTCCGCGAGCCCCCTCAGTACCATCATTTCACTACAATAGTAATACTAATTAGTCAACCGGAACATTTATTATATTTTACTGTACTGAGGGGAGTGTCACCCACCCTCTCACCAGAGAGCTTAACGCAATCGCATATCAACATATTACCACATAACACTACCATATTCACACTAAGGTTACCAGCAGGCCTTAAGTCCTGGGTCCATTTTAATATATTATTCACCTGTAGTCAGAACAGTGAACAAACCTCTTTACTAAGTTAACTGTGTCAAATCGTTGTAGGGTACTACACCCTTTGTGGCATCACCCACAATTTCATAGTATACTTCAGTCGTACGAGACGGCGTACAGTCTCGTCATAAGGTATTAAAAAGTGCAACAGTAAGTATGTTACAACATCATAAACAAACTAACAGAGATTACCAGGGCCGTCGGCCGGACGACTCTCATCATTAACTCTCCACTGGGTTATGGCGTCGGAAAAACCAATACTAACCAGCCTTGGGTAACCTCAACGATGTCAATTGTTTATTTATTTTTGGGTTTAATTAACTAAAATGTTGACTTAATTACATTGTGAAAATAATCAATCCATATAGAAGCAAGGTCAACAATGTGTTTGTTTATATCTACACATTTAAATGACAAGCACTATTATAATAATAAAATACTTTTACTAATTTGAATTTTCTCAAACAGATTGGTTAGAGGTAGTACAAAAACATCTCAAAGCACTATTCTAAACAAGCAGTTCAATGTTGGGACACCGTGATTAGACGTGCGCAGCCAGCAAGATCGGTCTACCTCATCTTTGGTCTATGATTTTTGGATCATAATGTCTGTGCTTAGCAAAGTAAATATTCGTCCTGCTAGTGGCAGCCAAGTTTAATAACAAATATTTAAATCAATGATTATAAATCCCATCATATATCGTGAATGACTGCAGAACATGTAGAAAAACGGCTGAAAATTGGTGCAGTGGAGCATTAGTATCAGTTATCGACCACAATTCACAATTTAAACTTTTGTGTCAGTGATCCCAGGAAACTACTAGCGCTGGGGTTAGAGTGGCATGCATTGCCGATAGTAGAGCAGTTCTTTTGTGACACTAAACTGCGATTGTTACTGAACCTCCAATTGCAGAGAAGCTTCTGTCTTTAACTGCGACTGCTACCAGGCCGCCAATAGTAGAGCATTTATTATACCTGTGACTAAACAGTGCTCGGTTTTTTCCTGCGGCCGATCGCAATGGTTAACAGCTCCCGTTATTCAGAATTATATCCGTATCTCTGATAAGTCTGTAATAAAAGCATCATATTCGTCAGCATTTGTAAGACTTGCAATTTGCTTATAGGCTTTTTCTGATACCGCATCCATGAAGGTATTTTTTCACTGACTTAAACATTATCACTTATATTATTATACAAAACATTTCTACCTCAGAACCAGACATGCATACAAAAATATTAATGTTACCCCGACCGTTATTTATTTAACAGGATATTCTGTGGAATGTGTTTATAACTTAAGAGTGGTAATTATTAAGTTTAAGGGCTTTTCTGAAAAAAAAAAAACCCAAAAAAATTCAAAATTATGATATATTTCTACTCTACTAATCACGTAGAACACGAATATACTAGAGGCGTAGATTTAAAATAAGTACAACATAATTAAAAAAATTGAACAAAATTGCAAAATGAGCAGCATAGTCAGTTTGTTTATGTTTCTGAAAAAAAAAACGTCCTAGACCAACAAAAGTTGCATTAATGGGTTCTGCACAACTTACCTTGTTCATATTCAAGAGGGCGTAATGTTAAAATAAGTAGAACATATTTCAAAAAACTTGCAAAATATGTATGTTTACGTATCTTAACATCAGAGGAATTATACTAGCCCCCTACCAACATAGGTGAGACAATTTACATTATTTTGGTGTGTTTTACGGTTCCTTTAAATCCCTACAATCCTACATTCGTAATTTAGTGTAAAACCCAACAATCCTAGGTCAGTTTAAAAATGTAAAATAGTTATTCACCCATCGTGGGGTTAGATTCTGTCAGGTTAGGTGGACACATATTACGAAATTAGTCGGACGTTAATGCCCCTAGTATATTCGTGTTCTTCATCATTAGTAGAGTGGAAATATACCATTTTCCATGAATTTATCTATTTTGATTATCGGTTATAGGAACATATTTTCTTTGTGTTTATCCAAAATTAAATGGTAATTAACCAGAGTAGCAGCTTTTATGTAAAAAATAAAAAAAAAATACCAAAAAGTGGTATATTTCCAATCTACTAATTATGCAGAACACGAATATACTAGGGGCATTAACCTCCCACTAATTTAGTAATATGTGCCTACCTAACAGAACCTAACCCCACGATGAGTGAATCACTATTTTACATTTTTAAACTAACCTAGGATTGTAGGGTTTGAAAGTAAACTAGGGTTTTACACTAACTTAGGAATGTAGGGTTTTAAACTAACCTAGGATTGTAGGGTTTTAAAGAATCTTAGGATTTTGGGGTTTTACACTAAACTACGCATTTAGGATTTTAGGGATTTAAAGGAACCATAAAAAACCACCAAAAGAATATCAATTAACTCAGCTAGGTAGGCGGCTGGTAGAATTCCTCTGTCAACGGCCAATTCAATCTTACTTCACTCGACGAAACACCATGTTCCACTAACATGCCACATACGTGAATATAACACCTGAAGCTCTTGTTCATAGTCAAATATTATGCACTGAAGCACTCGTTAATAGGCTAATATAACACACAAAAGCACTCTTTCTTGCTTTCTCCGTTTTAAATCCGCCAGATTAGGATGACACAACTAGTGCCGGCAAAGGTGTAATGGCTACTGAAGTATTTCAAAATATATGTTAACAATGCATCAAGGTGACGTAAATTACCCACAAGCCAATATGGTGATGACAGGAATCATGACGTCACCACAAATCATGGCGCCCGCAGTAAACAAAGCAGCGGATTACTGGTATTTTTAACTATTTTGTTTGATACGTTCTACTTATTTTAACATCACCCCCTCTTAAATATGAACAAGGTAAGCTGTGCAGAACCCATTAATGATACTTTCGTTGGTCTAGGACATTTCCTTCAGAAAAGCCCCTAAACCGGATAATTACCCTCTAGATAATTATATAGAATAGCGGATTTTCCGAAAACAAAAGAAAAATTCACTGAAAACAGTATAATTTGACTTAACTAATTACACAGAATGCTTATTTACTAGGGGCATCTATATATTATCACTACAAACCACAAATGTGATAGTGGAGAGGGCTATGAATATCAGAGAAATTGTGGGGTAAAACACGTAAAAGTTATGTAAATTACATGTAATTTCGGTTCCTTAACAACGTTAAATGAAAGAAGACCTAACCTAACACAACCGAACTTCACAATATATGAATACAGGGGGAGATGTGTGTCGACACGAGGGAGTGTGTTATGAAAGGCATAATAAGTAAGCTCGTGAGGTCATCCACCCCTGTGATTCACCTATCGTGAAGTTAGGTTTAATTTGGTTAGGTCTGCTGCATTTTACATGACTGGCAGCAAAAGTACGTAAGCCCTTCAATTACCACACACTCACGCAATACTACACAGTACCATTGACTACACTAGATACACTTTCCATGCCAAAACGCCAAATGTAATACATTACTCACCCATGGAAGTGGCAATCATACCTTAATTGCAGATGATAAAGCATGACACGTTGTCTATTCGATTTGTCGAAACTCTACACACTCTCACATTTCTACACAATTATTATATTTTAACACTTCACATGGATATAATGGCACAAAAATGCTCACATTTTCGCACAATAATTTGATTTAACACGTCAAACGGAATGAATTGTAATAAAACACTTGTAACAGCACTCATAAATCACGAATCTCCACACAGTCAAATTCATATGGCACACTGAATTTGTGCACATTCCCAGCATACAACTGTGACGTAAACCAAAGTTGATGCACATTTGTTTCCTGTATGTGCATCATTGGTCAATGAATGTATCTGAATGTATCATGGCGATACATGTCAGCTGTTTATAAACACCTTCTGTGAACGTCTTTTTGTATGATATACTATATGTATCTTTTTTCTACTACTATGTTATGTTGTATAATCTTCCCATGAGTATAGACAAGGTAAGTATTGAAAAATTCAACAGAATTAAGTGTTATTCTGACACTGCTTGAGCAACACCGTGTTTTATACCTGTATAACCCTTCCGCACCGGCAAATAAATACCTTGTAATTAACGTTTTGTAAAATACCTTTAATTTCCAATGGTGTTCTCGAATGAAATACGATTCTGCGGCCCGAAATAAATTTCACGTGTTTTACCGCATAAAACACCTCAATCTTCATAACCTTCCTCACCATCACATTTCATGATATATACTGCAAATTACATGAAACCCCAATAAAATTCCTACTAAGTGTGATTAGTAATGACCATACTATATATACAGGTATTATTTTCCAGTTTTTCGGAAAAGCCCCTATTCTGGATGATTACCAAATTATTCATTATAACTGAAGAGAAAAAGTAATTTTAAAAATTTACAATATGTTCTTAATCGCTTTAAAGCTAACTATAAAGTAGTTGAATTGTTTAATTTTCTGTTATAATGAGATAAATAATGTTAAAAATCAGTCCCTGAGTTAGGGAAATAGTGGCAGACTAATTAAAACTACTACTAATAAAATGTTGGGTATTAACATAACAGTTTTATGCAACTTTTTCTTGCTTAATTCAAAAACAAAGTATTTGGCAGATGAAAATATGCATACTCTATAACTCGCATTAAGAATAAAGCATGAATTAGTTATTAAGTTATAGATGGATAACCAGTTAGATTTAATTCTCGTTGCCTATAAGGTAACTTGTGTTTCCGGCCGGGATGATTATTTGTGAATAGAAGTGCCTAAGTTTTTTGTTTCAGCAATACATTTATTCATAATAGCTGGAGACAAAACAAATGTTAATAACAGCTACATTTGTTTTTGTTTGACACAATGGAAATCCCAAACGAGATTGTAGTTTTTGACACATATAGCCATATATAAATACATTTTCTGAATGAGCAAAGTAAACCACAAAAACCAGTTTTTTTTTGGTGAAAATGTTTTTGCAGTTTTATTTTTAAGTAGTAATAGTAATAATAAATTAAATAGATTTCAAAGTATATAAAACACTGTTGTTTATATACAACTATTAATTTTATTACTCTTCATATTTGACAAATGTAAAAGACTTAGTTGTATTAGTTAATTTTCCTACTTTAATTAGACAAACCAAACGAGACACTATTTGTTCTTGTAATAACATTTAACTGTTTTAAATATTCAACTCACACAAAACGCCGTATGTCCATTATGGTTACACTTGTGTTGGTACGGCACGACACATTCAAACTACTCATCAAGCAGGTCTGCATTTGGTTTTGGGCATGGATTATGTGAAATATGTTAGATACGCTATTATACTGTCAGCAATTAATACTAGACGTGTGCATTTTTTTTTTCTGTCAAGCTAACACAGCTGACCGATTCAGTATTTTCTTTCATATGTGCTGCTTCGTGGAGTTAAGTGTGCTCAATAAGCAAGTTGTTTTTGTGAAAATCCACTGAGCTCACCCTACCTCTGTAAAAGCTACCACTCTGGGCAACTATAGTCGGTTCATGACTGGAAGAGACTTTCTTGAAGCCCTGCTAAAGATCTACTTTCAAGCCCATTTCGTATCCTTCTGCCAAAGGGTAAACAAACATTGCCATGTGGCAGTCACATGGCAATGTTTACATGCAATGTTTACATTCCACTGTGTGTGTGTACATGTGTTCGTACATGCACGTACCCATCATAAAAGTAATGTATATATTAGTAATGGATATTCCACAAGCGTAAAGTTTTTAATCTTGAGAATTTCTCACAAAAGAATATGTGATGCAAGCGAAAAACATTTCATTACATAAACCCAAAATGTGAGTATTAAAAATTAGATGTTTCGTGTGCGTACCTGTCTCTCTCTCTCTCTCTCTGTGTGTGTGTGTGTATAGGTTTCATTTTGACTGGGGGATTGGGTGGGGGAGAAAAACTTTCACTTTGATTATATAGACACAATACTTTGCTATGAAATGTGTCAACATTCAAGGAGTCCATCCAACAACATTAACATGGCAACGCCAATCCCTCATAAGCCCCCGGATGGCCGTGCTGTAGAGAATTTGTGCGATTCTTGTTTAACCTAATATTTCATTTATCCGTTTTTTTATACTAATATCAGCTCTTTATTATTTGATTTTTCATAACGTATGACTTTTATTTGTGCTAACCTTCTCGTACAGATTCCTTTTGCTTTTGAAATCTGTATAAGAGATTACTCATAGTGC
>NQII01001962.1:261415-304888 GCA_002778355.1 Clitarchus hookeri | reverse complement strand
CTGTCTAAATGATTTCTTAAGTTAAGTAATTGACCCTGCGTAGTTATTTCCGTCATTTTAAAAATTGTAATGTAAATTGAATTTTCAAAGTTTGTTATGCAGTAGTTTTTTGCTGTATAACTAAGAGGATTTTCATGTAAACTACTTGTAATTTTTAGGGTTTTGCTGTACAATCAAGGGGTTTTTCATGTAATTCTTTATGTAACTTTGGGTTTTTGCAATTTAATATTTGCATCTATATTGAATTACCATTGAGAGTCATGGTTTAATGAAATTGGGGATTTTGAAAACATTTTCCACAAAAGTGGAAACCCGGCAAATATAATTGAGAAAATGTAAGTTTCGCCCTTTTCACTTGGCAAACACAAACTTAAGGTATTCCTCAACCAAACAACAGGCTGAGGGGGTGTATATTTTGTTGGAAAAGGTATCCAACCAAAGGAAGCAGAGACGGAGTTCCTGTCTCATGTGTCGGCAAGCTACCGCCACAACACATATGTATACACTCATTGATTTGCAAAAAAAAATTTGGTCACCCTGAAAATGCCATTACAGGGGCACATAAGTGGGTACAGGCACAGGACATTGTAGTATGAATACAGAAAATATCAAAATATTGTACCTCACCAAGCGTGTATTACAAGGGATTAACACTAGTAGGATGCACATAGTATGATGTTGGGCCACCCGTAGCACGGAGACAGGCAGCAATATGATCAGGCATGGAGGCATACAGGTGTTGGTGGTTCTCCTGAGGAAGATCCTGCCACAGCTGGCGCAAATAACCACCCAAATCTGTTGTAGTTGCCGCCCATTCTTTCTCGATGGGCGAGAGGTCTTGGGGACCTTGCAGTCCAAGGGAGCATGCTGACATCACGAAGGCAGACCTGAGATACCCATGCTGTTTGAGGCCGGGCATTATCCGGCTGGAAAATGAGGTTTTCAAGCTGCACCAGGATGGTCGCAGAATTTCCTGGACGTATTGCAGCTCCATCAGAGTTCCTTCCATCACCAACATTCGGGTGTGGGAATCATTGGAAATGGCACCCCACACCAAGACACCTCTTGTTGAGGGGGTGTGCCACTCTATGATGAACTTACTCAGCAAAATTAGCCTCTTACAATAAGTAACTGAATTTTAATAAAATCTTTTATGATTTTTTGATGCATCTGAGAAACTTTTTGCTCGACTCGCTGTGGCCATCATAATCTTGCGAACAGTATACAGTCTTGGTAGGCTACTGGCATCAGCTAATGTGACGAGTATAGCAGATTGACTGACCTTGAGCAGGCAGAAGTTATCCAACAGTTCTTCCATCAACTTGGCCAAAGCGGTCTGCAGAACTAATGTGTTTTTTTTTTTTTTTTTTTTTCAAATTCTATAAAATAATATTTTAAACAAATTTACATAAAGAATTTTTGTAGGAATTTTGAATTAAAACAAGTTTAAGTAATAGGAACGGGTGTATTTATTCACATCCTGAAATATACATCATCATGATCAGCAAGTGAATCCTACTGGTGTGGACATTTGTGGGAAGGGTCTTGTTGGAAGGGAAGGTAAAACCACATTAAATATTTCAAGACACTAACAAACTATAATTGGAAACATATGAGGCTGTATTCCAACACAGTAAAGAGAAAAATACTATATCAATAATTTGCATTTAGAGGTCAAAATGTTAAAAACATATATTGCTCTCAGATGTCAATAAATATATAAATTACTATATACATATATAAGATAAAATTCGTCACAGACGCTTTGCAAAACCCTTTACATTCAAAGGGTTAAAAATAACAGTAGAAAACATACAAAGTTACATCTATTATGTACAAACATACTGTTTTCACTCTTGTTAAAGAGAACCAAACACTAGTGGAAAACCATTAGTTAAACAAGTACAGAAATTACACAAAATATGCCAGTAGAATAATCTATTAAAAAAAAAAAGGATGGCAATTTTTTTAAGAATCAAGGTTACAGGAGCTAGTTTTATAGTGGTATACACATTATAAGAACAAATGCCAGTTAAATAATCAAAATTATAACACCCGGTTAAGATATTGTATGTAGGAAGAAATAATATTTATTTTCGTAATTAATTGGTGTTGAATAAAATTTCAATCACTCTACTGCTTGTAATGGAAAAAGTTTGAAAAATGTTACCCATTAAATAAATTTCAGAAAAATGTACAGAGCCACAATATTAGGCAATTAATGTGTACATACAACATAAATTTAGTTGTGTGCAAGGAACCTCATTACTGACATGCGCTTGCAGCTATATCAGTATTATGGAATAAAGAGCAAAAGCATATGTTGCATGTATCATTGCTTTGAAAGTACTGCAATGAATTTTTAGTGCTTTGATGGCATTTGTAACTTTCTTGAGAAAAATTGTGGTACCGGAAACCATTTGGGAAGGGGGAGGGGGGATTAATACTGCAGTGCCAAGCTCTTTTAACATCTTAAAATCTTTATCTTTGATTAAATAAAATCTGCCTTGAGATTTCTATCCTTATATTAATTGGTACCAGTCAATGCTTAATTTTTGTTTCACAAATAAAGTTAAAAAAAAAAAAATGGTGTGTGGTTAGAAACTGACAAAAGAATTTTATTATGAACATTTTTCAAGCCAAGGTTAGGTATTGTCAGCAGATATTTCATGGCACGTTTATATGTTGTTAACAGCTGCTTGGGCTCTTTTTTTTTTTTTTTTTTTCTGTCCTGTGTATGTCATGTTCTGGGATTTCTCTGAAACAAAACAGTTATCTGCAATGGCATATATCCAGAATAATAGTTCATCCCATCAAAAGAAATTATATACAATTTATTCTTTATTTTAACCTAGGTGTCTCATTTTCCTTGGATGTCCATCAACATTGTGTAACAATACATTCTGATATATATACTATGTGTAGCCACATGTAGTTTATGCATACTGTTGGAATAGTAGCCACATACATAGTGAACTTGGCATCCAGTAGCTATACTGTGTACCATATAAGAAGGCCACATTCTTGACAGTTGACAATCGCTGTGCCTTTTTGTTTATGTATCCATTCGCCATCAACTGGGGTGTCAAAAATAGACTTTGATGTGGCGAGTTAGCGCGTCCAGGAGGTGCTGCTACGTATGGCAATTAGTGAACTGCTTGGGTGGCGCTGCATTCGTAAACGGAGCTTGGTGGACGTGTGTAGGGTCGTTTGTAAACGCGGTACACAAAATATATGTTACTTTAAAAATTATACAGAGCTCATGGGAAAATAAAATTATTTGTATATGCGCGTAAATACGTTATTTTAAACAACAAAACTTTAATATGTTTCTGGGTGTAGTTCGGGATATAGATAACAGACAACGTGGAAGGGCATATTGCAACAGATGGTGCGCTTTTAACTCACAAGATGGCAGCACCTGGTTTAAGAGTCTGGAAACTTTGGATTTTTTCGTCACATTTGGATACGTATCGTTTTATTGTGCATCTCATTTTGAACACCTATACATTACTATTTTATCACGAAGTTTCGTTTCTAAAACTAAAAACTGCTGTTTTATAACCACGTAAAATAAAATGTATTAATTAATCTACAAACTCTTTCTTATGCGCATATTTTCTGCTTGTGTGATGTGCTTCGGCACTGCTCTCAGAATAGCCAACGTAATATTAACTTTTGTTCGTTCGTGCATCAGCTGATACAGGATTTTGTAAATGGCATGTTGTTTGTTGTTAATGCATTAAGTTGCCATTCACTGACTGTCAGAATGTGGCCTTCTTATATGAAATGAACTATAGTAGAATACTCAAGGCATTTTTCAATTTTAACATAGAATCTAAATGCAAATTTGTGACATGTATTATGGAATTTTTTAAATTTAACTTCATGAGAGGTATTTATGGCCATGTAAAATTTACAATTTGAACACCAGCAGAAACAGTGTGTCACAATGTGGCTACTGCTGCATCATCAGCGGCCAGGAAATGAATTGGCCAGGTAGCTGCGTGAAACCACCTGTCTTTCTGGTCTGTGTCATGCACTACATCGTTTTGGAAATTAACATTTGGTACTAGGTATATGTGTTCAGAACTTTTTTCCTTCAGATAACTTGGTAACCAATAGAAATATGAACATGTTTAAATGTAGAAATTTGTTAATATTGCAATNATCACCTGTCTTTCTGGTCTGTGTCATGCACTACATCGTTTTGGAAATTAACATTTGGTACTAGGTATATGCGTTCAGAACTTTTTTTCCTTCAGATAACTTGGTAACCAATAGAAATATGAACATGTTTAAATGTAGAAATTTGTTAATATTGCAATGCAAATAGCTATCAGCTGAATACTAATAAACTCAACTCTATAAGGAACTTGTATATAAAGCAACAATTACCTTAATTTTATATGCCAGCTTTATTCTGCTCTTTTTTGGGGTGAATATTTTGGTCACATCATCGTTGAAAGATGGTCTGCGACACAGTTTCTGCAGTAAATCTTTTCCTATGCTGAGAAGAACAAGAACTCACTAATTGTCCTGCCACTGATTGTTCTGCTGGTAGAAATCGCTTCCATGGTCTAGGAAATTTGCCCCGTCTGCCCACTCAGTTCATTTTGTTGTCCATAGAGCGAGACACCTGTCTGTTGGAGGCCGCCATTTATGTATGTCGGTAATAGTTGCTGTAATAGTTTTGTAGTTAACTGATGACAATGAATTGTAATAAATTCTGTATTAACGAAAAATTATATTTGATTATATGGAAGGCCTTTGTTCGTACAAGCAATTTAAATTTTAAAAAATATAGCTCAATTATGTTTTGCCACTACTTTCAAGGTATATTATACCTGGAGTTCCTTACTGAATAAATTTGTAAACTTTCATATAGTTACAAAGGTATTCCTAGTTAATTTATAAATATAAGGCTGCATTCACCGTAATGAGTGTAATATACATTTGGCATTTAAACAATTTTAATTTCATCAACTTGTTTTTGATTTTGCATTTTAAAATGGCTTTTCTAAAGTTCCTGGTGATTTCCTCCCCCTCCCCCTCAATATGATAAACTTTTCAATATACCTTAAACTTCATGTAAGAATCATTAACTCATCCTAACATATGCTGTTGGTTGGTACCACTCAGTTCATCCAAAAGTAGAGCTATCAGATGGCATTTAATTGTTTAAAGTCTCATCCAGCAACTTAATTAATTTTGGTAACATTTTTCAACCAGAATGAACTTGAATTTATAATTCTTGATACCACTACAAAATGCTAATGTTCTAAACTGATTATTCATAAAACTATCAATAGAGGTTTGAAAATTGGGACTGCCACACAAAAAAATCACAACACATGAATTATAAAACACTAGTAAGAAAAACACAGTTGTCTATTTAATACTTAATACTGCAGCTTCTGTTAATTAAATTACTTCAAACAATATACAACAATAACAACAAGATTAATTAACTGTAAATTTTAACACACAGAGGCAGTGAAAGACTCAACATCATTAATATAGTATACAAATATATTAATAATATTATTAACCAATAACTGATCTTTTGTATATAGATACACAGAGTTATATTAAATATACCTATGTATGCATAAATGGAATGTAACAGTATGTTCATATATTAATACTTCCATGCAGGCTATATGTGGACTTGTTACAGAATATACACTTATACACAAAAAATCTAGCTTGGTTCAGTGAAGTGATTCAGGTTATAAATTCCAGTAACTACTGAAGAGAGAGTCACTCTAATTACATTAACACTAGCACTGCAGGTTTGTGCACAATGCTTGTTAATGTTTTAGTATAGGTACGTACCTGAATTCAAAAACTGTGTAAAGTATGTCTGGAAATTAAACCCACGTTGCCAATCAAAATGTTGGTGAAAATTGGAAAACGTTTAATCCACAAAATCATCAACCATGAATTGCACTTTCAGTTATGGTCTGTTATTTCCTTGAAATTAAACAATCAAGAAAGGTCAATCCTACATAAAAATTTCTACTTACTTTTTGAGCAAATATTCTAATGGATACAATTCTGTAAGCATATATGTTGCTGTACTTTAAATATTTGCTTGCAAAGTTAGCAAAAAAAAATATTTATGATTGACATTTCTTAGGTTTTCTATATTCGCTTCCGAAAACCTGTAGATTTTTATCACTGTGTTTAGTGTTAACTTATGTACCACGCCCTCTTAATGAAATAAAGCACGAAGCACAAGTGAGATGTGAACAGGATAAACTTGAGGAAATTCAGCAAACTAATGCAGCAACATGCTGGCAACAGCATTGGATTATGATATAAGAACATAGGTCATATTCATGCCAGGCAAAAGAATTATTTTAGTCATGTTAATTATATTTTGGATAAATGACTGTCTTGTTTACTGTAGCATTAAAAATGATTGTAATGTATGGGTTACATTGTAGTGTGGAAGTCACTGTACACAATAACAATAATTTCACCACTTTCAAGGACCACATGACCTAAGAGAGTTTGACAAGCTTGACAAGACAGAAGAGTGAGTGGCATGAGCACACACTAGCAGACTGAGCAGAAGCTTGTAACATAGCAAAATTACAAATTTCACAGCACTATTTAAGTCATTCCCATTTTAGGGATCTCAGGAACCACGTGGTCAGGATGCTGATTTCTCACCATAGTGAGTTTGGTTCAATCCTCAGAAAACCTGAGTCCAAATATTTGCACATCTGAAACAACAGATGGGTGGCAGGCATTTCAAGAAAGATTATGTTTGGTATATAACTGCATTCCATTGCTACTCTGATACGTTATCACTTTTCATGTTACTTTTGTGGGATGACAGGCACTTATGGGTCTCACTTTGGAAAGCTTGATCGCTTACCTCAAGTGTTCCCTCACCTCACTGCATTATTTTCATTCCCATTTCTGATGAAGATGCAATCATTACAAGTAAGTGCAATGCCTTACTTGGAATACTCTTTATCAGATGTACATATGAGATGAGGAGTAGAAGCCATGATGAAAATTGCAACAATAATTATTTTATGTTGATGAGGGGCAGAAAATATGTTAGTTGCAGAATACAAATAATTTATATTTGGCCTACCTGTCGGATTTAAGAAATTTAGCTGCAAAGAATCTTAAAAATATTATACATATTGAGATATTTTATCACAAGTCCACACCTTGTCCTACATGCACCTAAGCTCTTACCTGATAATACATAAAAGGCATTTCTACAAAGTGGTAACAATAGATATTAACAAACACAAAATGATTGAGAAAAAGATCTTTTACACAAACAGCTTTAAATTTTATACAATCTTTTGTATCAACCAATTTAGTAGGAAAAATTACAAACATCTATAAGCAGTACAGGATGAGCATAAAAGAATACGCCAACTTTGAAGGCATATAATATCAAAACCAAACAACCTACAACCTTGGTTGACCAATCAAATGAACCGTGGAACCATGAAGTTTGTTTACCATACATTCATAAATGTTCAATGTGACCACCACGAGCATCCCGAACGACATCTACGCGATAATCAAACTCATTCCACACTCTTGTCAGCATGTCCGGTGTTGCGGTTTGGATGGCGTTTGTGATTCTCGTTTTGAACTTGTCAATGCTCACCCTTGATCCTTTATGTACCCCCATAGAAAAAATTGCACGGGGTAAGATCTCTGCTTCTTGGGAGCCAGTGATGAGCCTGGTCACCAGCTACTCCTCAACCAATCCAGCGTTGCGGTAACGTCTCATTTAGGTATCCGCGAACAGCTAGGTACCAATGGGGTGAGGCATCATAAAGGAAACATCAGACCGTCCCCTTCACATTGACGTATCGAATGCGAGCTCGCTACCTCCTCACCACCTCAAACCAAGAGTTACAAACGCCATCCAAACCATAACACTGGACATGCTGACAAGAGCGGGAACGAGTTTGATTATCGCGCAGATGTCGTTCGGGTCATTCATGGTGGTCACATTGAACATTTATGAACGTATGGTAAACAAACTTCACGGTTCCACGGTTCATTTGATTGGTCAATCAAGGTTGTAGGTTGTTTAGTTTTGATATTATAGACCTACAAAGTTGGGGTATTCTTTTATACTCATCCTGTATATTTACCCAGTATTATTCACTCACATACAGTTTATACATTTTAAAAACCTTTGAAATGTGTTTCCATTACAACCAAACATTAAGGTAGAAAAGTTATAACTACTGCATATACATAACCTTATTACAAACCACAATTTCATCCAAACTGCACAACAGATATCTACACAGCATAGTCTAGTTTCACTGCAATAAAGCGAACAGTAAAAAAAAAATGCACATGAGATTTATTGCTTAAAAATAAACTGTAGGCAGGATTTTAAGAGATTGTAGTCTCCCAGTAACATCCAGGTATATTGTTCAGAGCAGATGAGCACTGGCTTGTATTTAAATGGTTTTAACTCTTGAAACTGTTTTGCACATTTAGGGAAGTACAGGTGCTGGGAAACTTATTGAGACTATTTAATGGAACAATACATTGGCTACCCGTGTGACCGTTGCATTCTGTTCTAATATCTGAGGAACTGATCACAGAAAAACAACACGAGCAGCAGTATAGAATGCCACATCACATTATATGAACGTGGAGCTCATCCAACTGCCATGCCATTACTGTCACAACGGGAACATACAGTACCTTTACAGTGCTGCAAGAGTTCATTCTAGTACTTCACACACAATCAATAATAACGCTTCAACATTAATTAATGTAGTAAAGCACATCTGATCTGAACAATAACATAAATGAAATTCCACACACAATACATTTTGCGCCAAAAGTAGTACGAATAATTATATCATGCATGGAAACAAACACAGTCTATTGTAAGGAAAAAATAAGTTGGGAATATTTATGACCAAGCAGATGTTGAACAACATTTTCAAACTAGTTATACAATTAGGTACTTTCACACTAAGTATTGCTTTGTTCAAATAGTCTTGTCATTAGTTTCATGGTAGTAAACATTAATTGTATGTTCCTTGATCAAGATTATTCTTCTGCACAATATTCAGTATCAAGAATTAAAAAGTTTTGATCTCAAGGACCGCTGGTAAAAACAAGGATTCTTGTATGGTTCATGAAACAGCAAATGCCTTTAAGTCCATGACTAACTACATTAAAATATGCATTTATGTGAGGCTGAATTGTGTCTTGGAGACCTGGTTCAGTCATGACAGATTAGGTGCAGTCAGAAATATTCATATTTTCAACTGACATGAATACTGGCACTTATACAAACCACACACGTCATGGATGGTCAAAATACAGACATATTGCCTTACAATGGAGTCAAAAAACAAAACTCTGGTGGGTTCCTTCAAGTAAGAAGATTGTGAATTTACTACAAACTGCTGAATGATATATAACAGTTGTGCATTGCTGATGGTTGCATGTATTTGAAATCCAAAATGGCTTTCCACATCAACATGCTCTCCCAGAAAAAAAAACAGCATTCCATAGCTGACCTTATTACATAACTGGTGTGTACCAATGCGACTTATAATGAAAGAGGTTCTTGGTTTGCATTCAGGATTAGGTTTGATGTACAAGATCTAGTCCATGTAAGCGGGATGTTTGCATTCAAGATACAAAACAAACTGGAAATTATACAATGATGCAATTATGTCTTAGCATCATAAAATTTGAACCTTTGCAGTGTTCAAATTCATAAGTTGTCACATTTTCATTATATGTAATTAATGTGTTTAAAAGTCCAGGGAATATAAACTGTAGGATCAGTCAACATCATCACAACGAAGGAAGTTAAGACAGTAAAATGCAGTAATATGGCTGTGATCAGGAAGGCACCTCCTTAAACATAGAAACACGCCATACCTGTAGTGAACTGTACAACACTAAGCATCACCATGAATGGTATAATGCATTACAAAAACAAGTTTTTGCACCTGGCATATAAAAAAACCGACAAGATATGAAAGAGTAACTAATAAATGGCGCAGTTTCAGCACAATGTCTGACTAGCCCTATCTAAGTAGACCCTATGGTTTCACCATCAAAAGGTACTGGAAAACATAAAATTACATACATTTACTGTATAAACATTATATAAAATAGCGCACACACACACACACAACATTCATGCCAGCTATCTATGCCAGAGTTTAAGCTTCTAAGCATCTTTAACCTTCTTGANTACATTACAAAAACAAGTTTTTGCACCTGGCATATAAAAAAACCGACAAGATATGAAAGAGTAACTAATAAATGGTGCAGTTTCAGCACAATGTCTGACTAGCCCTATCTAAGTAGACCCTATGGTTTCACCATCAAAAGGTACTGGAAAACATAAAATTACATACATTTACTGTATAAACATTATATAAAATAGCGCACACACACACACACACACAACATTCATGCCAGCTATCTATGCCAGAGTTTAAGCTTCTAAGCATCTTTAACCTTCTTGATCTGTTTCATGTTTATATGAACTTGTTGCTCAGAGGAAGACTGTNGATCTGTTTCATGTTTATATGAACTTGTTGCTCAGAGGAAGACTGTATAAACTTGTAATCAAATGCATTTTGATTCATCATGTGAAAAGCTAACTGAATCCATGTTGCATACTGTATTTCCAACTGATTATGCCCAACCTCCTGGCACAGATAGCGTACACACATAATGGAAAACCTCACCGAACACAAACAACATTCTTTCAACAGAAAAAATTTTTAATTTACATAGGGTTTCCAAGTAAATTTAACTAAATAATACATTAATGAAGTATGAATACACTATGGTCATTATGGAATTTATAGTAACTAATTTTTCTTGCCAAACATGTTGGAAAATTTTTGAAAGCCTGTTAGATTTTCCTCTGAAGTATCGGCATAAGTTATAAGTTGCATGTTACTGTGTATTCAAACAGCTAACATACTGCTGGCACCAATCAAAGTTGATAAAGTGGAGCAGTAACATGAGTACTGTGGTTCACTGCAATGAAAATTCATGCGCAATGCAAATCGACTTAAAGCATTGAGTGGTAGTGCTGTATCATACTGAATAGGTTCAGGCATTTCACAGTTGATGTGTACTTCAGTACTTTCATTCATGTAAAAAATTTTAAATACTCATCATTTAAACAATCACATGAAGATGAGCAACCATCTTTTTTGAACTAAAATAATTCATAGCATTAACATTATAATTTTAATATTTTTCTGGCACTGTGGTTACTATAGTACTAGAATATTTTACATGATTTTGTAGCAAAAGTCTATCACAGAAGCCAAGTATTTTTTTGTGTTTGCTTTTTCAGTTTTAAAAGTCTTGTTTAGTAGGTATATAATTTTTGCCACATCTGCACAGTATCTGATACCTACTCAAGTCTTTTATCCACTTGACTTGGATGCTAAAACTGATTTATGTTTTCTAATTTCCCATTTTCCAGTATGTTAGAGAAACTGCCAAGTAAGAACTTTACATCATGTTTAATAGCACAGGGTTAATAAATGTTGAACAAAAGTTGTTAAAATCATTGGTTTACGAGATGAATAGTACAGTTTGGAGAAACATAGTTTTACTTCATGTTCTAATGCAAAATCTTCATATTATTAGGTGTAGTAACATGCATTTTGGTGTTAATTTCAGTTCTATCACTATTCTAGTATGACCTTGTCTCTAACCAGAATTCTTCATAATATTACATGTTAAACACCTGTTTCTCTAAAGGCTATTTTAAGTGAGTGGGGGGTAGGAAATTTTGGAACATAATCTGTATTCATCGAACCTCAGTTCATGCAATTTTAATTTGATTCCCAAAGAAAGTGGACTTTTGCATGGAAAATGCTTTCAGGCAATAAGGATATTTTAGTGGTGTTCCAACAAGATGTCCAAAGCGTTATTGGTGTATGCTGCCAATGGTATTCACTGCCTTCCCTGTCGTTGGCAGTGTGCCATGCCTCCGTGATGTTCCTCCCATCACGTAGACCAATGTGGAGGTAGCATTCAGAAGCCTGACCAATGTGGCTGTCAAACGTGTAATCTGGAAATACAGTGTTCTGGTAAATTTGGTAGGAAAATATACGTTGCCATGAAATCCATGATGACCATTGTCATAGATTTCTAAGTAGAATGCCACGACATTTGAAGTGGCATTGAAGTGGCAACGTTGGAAATCCCCCTTCCACAAGGGTCAGTCAGGTTACCTACATTCTGCATAGCCCTCCTCACCATCACATTTCACTGTATATACTGCAAATTACGTGAAGCCCCAATAAAATTTGTATTAAGTGTGATTAGTAATGACCATATACATAATTTGCATGTACTATTTTCCCGGTTTTTGGAAAAGCCCTTATTCTATATAATGACCATGGCTTACTCTCATGCAACTGATTTTTAATGTATTGTCAAAATCTGTTTTGAATATTAAACAACAATATTCTTTGCTGAAAATAATCCAATTTTTAAAATTTTGCACAAGAATGGAGTCCTAAAAACCAAGTGAAGTATTTTATTTTGTCATCTTCCTTCACTCGGTTTCAATTTTCGTTTTTCTTCTCCTTCCGCTTTTTTTGCATTCCCTCTTTTCATCAGAGAATTTACGTTTTACAAGTAATTTTTGACTTAAAATATGTACATAAATCTGAAAATACATGAGAAACTGCGTCATTATTTCAAACTGGATTTTCTATCTTTTATCCACATCTGTTTCCACTTTTGTTTTTCCTATTTCTAATGCAAATCGCTTCCGTGAAAATGTTTGATGCATACAACTGAGCTGCTGTCAGGTGTTCAGTCGTTCTGTGGATCACACAAATCCCTTCTGCATGCCAATCCAGATCGCTGTGTATTTTGGTGCTGTGCACATATCCTTGTAATCTTACACTTGTTTAGTAGTTAATCTTGCACCCAGGAACTATGCAAGCTTTTGGCGTTTTCACAACACATCACGTACTACAATACACTTCAAATAAGTTTGTAAAACAACAGCACATTGGTTTCTCACCATTTAATTGAACATTGTAAAAGCCTGGCACTGACCCTTCTGCAAGGTGTTGCCACTTCTCGCTCGCTATGGCCTTCCACTACAGATGGCTATGCCATGCGATGTCATGCAATGACAGCATTAATTTTAATGGAAAACAATAATGGATGATAGTAACCTGCTAATAAGAAATGGCAGTTGGTGGATGCACTGCAGTAGAAGCTGTTTTTGGTCAGTTGTGTTGATGGCTGTGTTCTTTATCACGTGCACTCACAAAAACGTGTATCTATACCGTGTTATTCCCCATTAATTAATATGTTGCAACAGAAAGAGAATAACTGAAAATGAAACATTATTTGCCACATTTTGCTCAAAAGTAAAAATTTCAAATCATCATAGATCCACAGGCATGTGATGCACAAAGTTTTTTACATCTCATAAGTTACTACCTAAATACGAAACATGTTCATAAATTCTCAGTTTTGCTTAGGCAGAAAAGTGCTAGAGATTTTTAATTATTTAGTGATATGTTGAAACCGTAACTGATAAAAATTAAAAACACTTCAACACCGATCAGCTATTGGGAATAGATGATTATTTGTCATGCAACTTCGGTGTGTAGTCAGATTTTTTTCCCAACATTGTTCAGTATTGGAGTAACCTAATTCTGATTGTAAATTTGTAACTGCACATAAGTTACTGAAGTCCATCCTGTGTGTGAATCTTTTTTGCAAAAATTGAGCCTCCCTAGTTGTGAAATTCTAGTTCAGGACTTTGAAGTTGTTTTCACACATACTCATGCACACAATCAAAATGTTTAATCTAAATCTGGGATTGAGCCATTAACAATTAATCTCGGTAAAGATATTTCTCAAAAATATTGTTATTAATGAAAAATACATACCTCAAATAGGTGGCGGGGGGAAGCATGTATTAAGACTGCATTTGATGGTATGCAACTTTGCTTTGAACGTGGAATTTTTGTGTGACATTTCACAACAATTGTCTGAGCTATCATTCAATCTTGTGTCATGGTCCCATTAATGCACATCAAGTATGCCTTACCAACAAAATAGGCAGTTAAATGTGTGTGAGATAAAATTTGGAAATCAAAGTTCATAAAAATCTGAATACCGAGAAATGATGATAGTTCAATGAGACCTATAAATTTGGCCAATTTTATGCAAGCTCCCAAACACTATTACTATTGTTGAAAGTTAATTAATAAAATAATTCAAAATCTGATTAACACGATAACAGTATGAATTCAGAAAACTGTACACAAAATGTTCAATCCCACCAAACTTTTGTACAACAGGAAGTAGAAAAAATCTCTGTACGTACTTGTTTCCAAGTTAATGAAAGATAATCAATCAGAGCACTGTAGAAGAGTATATTTCTAATAGTAAAATTCCACCTCCATTAATGCAATTGCAAAGGAGATTTGATTTATTTGTTAAAACATGGGCAAGGTTTCACACAAATGAATTTAATAACTAACCCACGCAGAATTCTTTCACATTTTGTACGGATTATTAGTCCACCACTGTTTAGGTTTGATGTGGCAAGGCATGTGGGTCCGTGAATTTCTCAAAAACATTGTTTTGCAAATTCTAACAATAAGGAGCATGGCAACAGATTTAGAAGTAGTTCGGAAATGGCTACAGCAACATGGTTTTTACTTTACTATTGTATCTGCTCTTATGAACATTTACTTCAGCTACCAGACAATACAGTTACTTGTACAAGCGCTCTTTCATGTGCAAACGTACAATTTCATTAATTATGTTTGATATTGTGGCACTTAACATTAAAAATTTCCATGTAATTAATGATTACCTTTTGTTTGAGCTATGAGGAGTGTTAACCAATTTATCACTGAAGGAATTTATTTATGGGTAGAATATTATTGACATGATAAAGTTAAAAATCTGAATTTATAGTCTTTTTTTTTTTTCAAACATTTTCAGAGAACCAACCTCTGAATTCATACTTTGTTGTTTAGTAGACTTACTCTCAATGGCTGAGTCAGTTCACTTTGCATGGCTCATACTCAGGATATAACAAGTTGAAGAGTCTTAACACTGTGTGTATGATTATTCAGTTGTTAAGCACATGATTTTAATCAGGAAGTTTTCAAGTCTAGTTTTAGCAATATCTTAGCTGTTAGGTATATTCAGTCTGGTGTTGCACAGTTCTGACCAAAAAAAGCTTAACCTGCACGTAATCCACTAAACCATTACTGAAATGTGTAAGAACTGAAAAATAAAAAGTAACATGTATCAGACAACATTTACTTGGCTATGAAACAAGTTAAAGTTGTCATTACAAGTGCAAAAACCACAATGTTTCTTTTACATAATGTGTGGTTCATCCTCAACTGTGTTCGGTGAGTTTCCAGTTATAAACTGTCCGTAACAGTACCACCATTTGTAGAGCACTATAGCTCCATGAATAAGAAGATACAGTACGTAGTGAACTATGCTCTTGAGCCAACTCAACACTCTACCATCTTGTGTGTGAATTCTCCTGATCAACAAGACATTACTGAACTCTAAGCTCTATGACCATAAAGAAAATACAAAAAATAATTTTTGTATGAAAAAGGAATAGAATAATGAGGGAAGGAACAAGGAAATAGATGATGATATAACCCCAACTGGATCAAAATGCCACCTAGCTGGGTCAGTTTCAGAAGTAGTACTGAAAGGTAAGCAATGGTTTGTTATGAAATGTGTCATAAAAAATATTGTGCCTAATATAAAAAAAATTGGAAGTTTTTTCCTGCACAGTGATTTTATGTTAATGCTTTAAAAGTAAATTGCTGCATAAGAACTCACTCATTGTTTTCGTACTTAGGTTCACCATTATATTAAAATTTCTGAGGAATACCTGCAAACATTTTTCACTTGCTCAATAATACACACAACTCTGGCACACCATGAGCAAAAGTTATTTGTGTACGATTTCTACATAATATCAAGAAATTTGTACAGTAGGTATATAAACAGTTTCACACATTTTAAATACAAATTATAGGTCAGTTGTTGGTTATCCTTCTGAACATATCAAGGCTTTGTTTAGTCTGGCCACATCAGTCATTGTTTACTGAACAGTTTGTACTTAACAGCTAATTTGTGTATTGGCCTATAGAGCAAGGAATTGCGTATGTTGCAAGTGAGTGAGTGAAGAGATTTGGGCTGCTCTTAACAGTGAGCCGACGAGGGTGATTGAGGTGAGTATGGAGCAGCGCCGGAATGAAGGGGCGGGGGAAACTTGAGATCCCGAGAAAACTCTCCGACCAGCAGCATTGTCTGGCACAATTTCCACATGCAAAAATTTGGAAGTGACCCGGCTNATCCCGAGAAAACTCTCCGACCAGCAGCATTGTCTGGCACAATTTCCACATGCAAAAATTTGGAAGTGACCCGGCTAGGGAGTGAACCTGGTTCACCTTGGTGGGAGGCGAGCAGGCTAACTGCTCAGCCGTGGCCCCTGTGGATGTTATGAGGATAATAACATTAACTACTTAGGATGGGTTTTACTACGTCCAACTATCTAGAGGTTGGCTAGCTGTGAGTTAGGCTTGACTGTTGGCTAAATAAAAGCTAGTGTTTTATCACCATTGTTTAGCCGCCTATATGTAATCTGAAAGTTTGTGTCTGATTTTGTATATGTTGGTAACAAAAGTTACTAAAAGCTAGTAGTGACTTTTTGAGATTGTACTGTTTAAAGAACAACATTTTAACAATTTTAATGTGTTACTTTTTATATTTTCTATATGGTAAACATATAATTTTGTAGTTAAATATTTATTAGTAGCTAATTTTTATTTGATAATCCCAAAATGTGTGGTTAGTATATTTTAAGCTGCCTATATCGGAAAGTAAAAGTGAGATGTTAATCTATTTGTGACAAAAATATTTAGTTTCATATCTGTTACTCCCAAATTTTGAACAACATTTCTTAATCCAAAAACCAGCACTTATGATTCATTATGCAGCCGCTGCGTTACATGTTCTGTGGTTCACGGTTGCCTGCAAGATAGCAGCACAGTAGCGTCTAAAAGATTACTGATTATCGAAACGAAAATGCCATTGTCTAAAGTTTTGTTAAAATGTTATTTGATGGTAGTATTTATAATATGAGCACCTAAATAAATAATTGCATCACTATGGGGAATATTTTATATCGCCCAACTGTTCTCATTATTACATAAATACTCGTAAATATCGTATTTCTGCCATGCATTCCAAATATGACGCCATTTTCTTTATCCCCAACCTCCAGTTGGAACAGCTAGCCCCTGATTCATCCTTGGTAACCAGCAACTGGAAGCTAAAGTCGCTGCTAGACGTTGACCGGAAGAGGTAAAACGAAATTCTGTACTAGTCAGCAGCTAATTTTTGACCGGGAGTTAACAGGAGGTGGTAAAACCGGCCCTTGGGGATAGAATGAAAAACTATTTCTGAACCACCATCCTAAACAGAACTGAACCCACAACCTCCTGAATGTGAGTGGGTACTAAGACAGCTTGAATAAATATGCTCAAAACTAGGCAGAGATGAAAACTGAAACTACATTACTACCTTCAGTTTTATATTAAGAGGTGTTTTTTTAATTGTGTTATGTATTCTGTGATATTATCTTGTAACTCTTGTGTACTTACTGTATTCAGACAGTACTATATTCACATGCATTCCATACACTGGAGCTTTTTGGACTCAATACCAGAGTCTACGGCAACTACACAAAATAAATAAATAAATAAAAAAGACTACATGAAGTTTTTTAACAGCGCAGTAACTCAGGCTTTTGAAATATAATTGTGGTGATAAATTTGTCTAATTTAATTTGGCGACTCTCATTTCTTCATATGTATCTGAAACAGAGTTTGATGGTTCTACCGACATTCTTTGGACATCTACAGAAACTGAATGGTTAAGACAGCAGTGTAGAATTTTCCGGAGCTGAAAGTGTATACATTTATGATAAATTGCCTAGTCTCTCATGGTGTCAGCCATACAGCAGGGTAACAAAAGTTTTTTCAAAATTAAAATTTTAAGTGTTAATAGGCTAAGCTCTTAGAATTTTAGGCCATTGCTTTGATTCATGGCAACTTTCAGAAATATTTCAAAACCTGTCAGCTTATTCAGTACTATAAAATAGACACAAGACCTAAGTTCAGTGGCTGTTGAGTATAACTACATTCACAATCGCATGGAAAATTAAATTGCCAGTGTGTTACAGAAAATGTCCTTCACATCATCATTTATTAATCTAAATAAGAATGGTCAACTGCATTTCCTCTCGTGGATGTCGCCAAGATTATTTCACGGGGAGGTATAGGAATTAGTATATCTTTAACATAGGTGCCTCCCCTTGCCCCACACTGCTGACGCCCCGCCCGTGTTTCCTCTTCAGTTTATTCAAAATTCACTTTCCCATTATACTTTTATTTGATTTTGTACTTTGTTTTTATTATTGTTTAACTAAATAAAAATTTAATATTGTTGGTAATACTGCATTTTGTATTTACTTGAAAGCACTGCTGTCAGTAGAAAATACTCAGAAAATTATTCAAATTAACTTTTAACAAACATTTAATGGATAACTGTAACAGCCTTAATAATACTTCTTTTACTCAATATTTAAAGATTACAGGACTGCATTTTGAAAAGGAAATTACTAACTGTTTCACACTTTCACATTTTCCTCTCTGCCTATAAATTATTTTCAAAATAACACAATACTCTGAAGGATGAAAGAATATTTTCACTAGGTACCATTCACAAAATAAACGATTTAACTACGTACAATTTTAATGAATAACTACAATTCTTTGGTCTTTTAACAGAACTAAAACAGTAATTCAAAAACTATTTACAGTGGAGCCTTTACATATTNAACTACAATTCTTTGGTCTTTTAACAGAACTAAAACAGTAATTCAAAAACTATTTACAGTGGAGCCTTTACATATTGAACTCGGATGAATGAATTGAATTCCTGCATCCATGGAACATATTCTGTGGTCTCTTCTTATTTATCTGCATTTCAAGACCACATTCATTAAGAGTCTACATGTATTGAAATTTTTTGTCAGTCCCCTGAAAAACTGTGGATAGAGAATCCCCTGTACTATTTAAATTTTCCCTAGTGTTATAACTAATACCTAATATTTTATCTTTTAGTGAATTGTGCATTCATTCCATGCATGCATTTTTCGTAAACAGATTATGTATCTCTACTATTTATACAACTTCTATAAACAATAAAGAAAAATCTTTGTCATTTTAATTTATGCTTAAATGTTGGCAATTATTTGTTATCTACTTAAAAAATTCTTNAATAAAGAAAAATCTTTGTCATTTTAATTTATGCTTAAATGTTGGCAATTATTTGTTATCTACTTAAAAAATTCTTCAGGTTAGTAAATATTTGTCAAGTCACTTTATTGAGGGCACTGCCTAAAGCGGGACTGGCTGAGGGAAAGAATTGGGTTTTGCATGTTAAGTGATTTTAGGCATGTCTCAGCTACCTTTCACAATATCACTTTCCAACAAAAAACACTTTGTGCCTTTTAAAGAAAAGAACCATAAGTGGGAGTAAATTAACAAGAGTTTGTGTTCTTCCAGTTTGTTGGGTCTATAAATCTTAATTTACCCACAATTTTCAGTGTATTACAAATTTTACAAAAGTTGTGGCGCAGGCAAATTTGGACAGTGTTTTTAGTTCTAAAGCGATATTGTTAAGGGTGGCCGAGACATGACCAAAATAATTTAACATATAAAATCCTGTCCTTTCAATTGGCATGTCCCACACATGCTAGGAAACTACAGTAACTTACACTTTCTAGTTAGAAAAATTTATTAGCCTACACAAAATTTTTACTGACATAAATATGAATGAATCACAGCCATTAATTTGAAGTAATAAATATAATTTATATTTCTGTTTTAAACTTATATATAAACTCACAAATGCAAGGGAGCTCTTTTTTTCTAGAGCAAATATTTGGTGTTAACTTCAATGTGATGGAAACGTGGTCTTTAGCATTGAGTTGGCTCGAGNACGTGATGGAAACGTGGTCTTTAGCATTGAGTTGGCTCAAGGCATCAGATGTCTTTTAACACCAGAGACATGATCTGTATGAATCTGTCTCTGCTTGGCACAGCCACACGATGAGACTTTGCAACGATGCATGCACACTACACGTTGCTATGTTAGAGAAGTGACCACTGATAAATTTTAGGAGTTAAAGATAACAATTTTTGTTGCAGCACAAAAAGTTTGAGTAGTGATGTACATGTAAGAGGGCTGNTTTTAAACTTATATATAAACTCACAAATGCAAGGGAGCTCTTTTTTTCTAGAGCAAATATTTGGTGTTAACTTCAATGTGATGGAAACGTGGTCTTTAGCATTGAGTTGGCTCGAGGCATCAGATGTCTTTTAACACCAGAGACATGATCTGTATGAATCTGTCTCTGCTTGGCACAGCCACACGATGAGACTTTGCAACGATGCATGCACACTACACGTTGCTATGTTAGAGAAGTGACCACTGATACATTTTAGGAGTTAAAGATAACAATTTTTGTTGCAGCACAAAAAGTTTGAGTAGTGATGTACATGTAAGAGGGCTGNCATTTTAGGAGTTAAAGATAACAATTTTTGTTGCAGCACAAAAAGTTTGAGTAGTGATGTACATGTAAGAGGGCTGGCTCCATTCACTGGTGCGTAAGTGCATATTTTTGTTCTAACATTACAACAGCGTTCACATTTGTAAAGCTGACTAATGAGTTACCAAGAAGATGCAAATAAAATTAAAGCCAGCATATGCTAATTCTGTCTGATGGTATATACAAAGTTCTACACAGCAGCAGGTGAATTATTTCACGTCAGCAACTTACATTTAAGCATCTAACTTCCCATAACCATAGCTTTATGTGGAATAGTCAACAAAATAATGCGATTTAAAACGATAGTTCTAAGGTCAAAGAAAAGTTTGTTACAATCAACTCACAACATGAACTAGCAGAATGATCTGCTACCACCATGGCTCTGACACCATTTTGGTAAAAAGCTTCACATTTTTACATCTAAACACAGTAACTGAAGATTCGTTCTCAATTATAACAGTTACAAAGGCACACTCACCACATAAAATAAGTCTGAAAATGCATGTAATTCATATTTCTAGGGTCAACTGTATGTAAAAGACACAAAGACAGTGGAAAACCCTCCTTCAATTCCGGTATTTCTGTACTGAAATACAGTATGCCAAAAGCCACACCTGTTTTTCATTGAGAATATTTTTATATTGCGACTAATGAAGGGCAGGTCTCTGGTTGAAAAAAACCTAGCCCATACAGTACAACATTCCCTTTCCCCGCATTATTCACTTTAACTCTCTGCCCATAAGACTGCAGCTATTAAAATTTGATCCCATAATTCTGTTACCATTTTAACATGGTGTTTATGTATGCCTCATAGTTCAAAAAAGCAACAAAGACTAATAGCTGGAAGGGATCACTACTATTACCCTCAGTTTCTTAAAAAAATTTTGTGTGCATTCAGAATAAGTTTTTTGACTGTACAGTTCTAGGTCANTACTATTACCCTCAGTTTCTTAAAAAAATTTTGTGTGCATTCAGAATAAGTTTTTTGACTGTACAGTTCTAGGTCAGGTCACAGGTATCTTTATTTATCAACATTATTTCAGTTCTCCTTATTGTTATTTCCATACACACAAAAGTTATCATATGTAATGTAACGAACCTTAACCTCACTGATGTTTTCTGGATGATGCACAACGANCCATACACACAAAAGTTATCATATGTAATGTAACGAACCTTAACCTCACTGATGTTTTCTGGATGATGCACAACGATAAAACTAAATGACTTACTTGGACTGAAAGCAGAAAAGCATTTAGCTACTGACAATACATCATGCAAGATAGAGTCATTATGACTGTGAGGAAACTGGCAAAACGTAGAAAGAGAAAATGGAACACTAGTAGAACAGTGTGGAGGAAACAGCCAGAGGTGGAGAAAATATTTAAGCTCTGGTACCTGGAAAGTGTGGTCATAATCAAGAAGGAATGTTATAAAGAGGTAAGTGAGCAGTGGAGGTAGGCAGAAATGTACCTCAAAANAGTGTGGTCATAATCAAGAAGGAATGTTATAAAGAGGTAAGTGAGCAGTGGAGGTAGGCAGAAATGTACCTCAAAATTACAGAAGCCAGAATGCTTCTGAAAACTTACTGCACACCAGTTTTGATGTAAAAAATATTCAGGGCAAATTAGCAAGGGGAAGGCCAAGGGATATAACAATTAAAAGAGTGGTAAAAATTGTACAGAAAATGAGGAAAAGAATGAAACAGAATAAAAAAAATTATCTGAAATAAAACAAAANAGTGTGGTCATAATCAAGAAGGAATGTTATAAAGAGGTAAGTGAGCAGTGGAGGTAGGCAGAAATGTACCTCAAAAGCCAGAATGCTTCTGAAAACTTACTGCACAACAGTTTTGATGTAAAAAATATTCAGGGCAAATTAGCAAGGGGAAGGCCAAGGGATATAACAATTAAAGGAGTGGTAAAAATTGTACAGAAAATGAGGAAAAGAATGAAACAGAATAAAAAAAATTATCTGAAATAAAACAAAAAGGTGAGCAAGCTTATGTTCCATGCAGATGCAGCGAGTTTGTGGAAGCTGTAAATATTACAATATGTTCTGAGTGGTGTTAATGACTTGCAAATTTAGCTACGTTACAATTTGTAATTTCTAGAATACATTATAAATTGTAGATAGAATGCACAAGTACTCACAAGACGGTACTTGTGGATAGACACACACACACAAACAAACAAAAGTCGGACAAACACTTTTTCCACGCGGATGCACGATCGTGTGACATTTCGCTTGGCAAACGTGAACCTAGCGGCCAGAAGTGAACTAGGGTGAGGCGGGAAATTTGAAATGTGGCGGTGAGGTTATCGTATGTTTAAGCCAGGTGCCTGTCTGGATTTGGTGATGTATTGGTGGGACATTTCCCAGTGTCGCAGTTATGCTTTATTATTATTATTATTATTAGAAGGTGGTAGGGCCCTTACCACTCTGGTTGTGTAATAGGAGTCAAAGTTCTGGTTGTGAGATGCTGCATGTGCTGCAACTGGCTTCTACTGTAAATTTACATTTGCCCCAGCTATGGCCTGTTTGGTGTCCAGCCTATGGCAATTCATTTTCTGTCTGAGAGTTTTGGTAGTGAGGCCAATGTATTCTGCATTGTTGTGAACGTACTGTAGCTGGTAGATAAGATTTTCTGTTGCACGGTTGTAGCTACCCTGGATTGGGTAAGTCTGATTGGTGAGTCTACTGTACAGTCTTGCCACCAGAGCTAAACGCATCTGCTCCACCCAAACTGACTTAAACAAGCATCGTGATGTAATAGCTAAAGCATTCTTCAATAGAGACTACACCAAATCCCTGGTTCACAAAAAAATTCAGCGTGCCACTTCAACCACAGCTCCTCAAATAAAGATCAGTAACTTTGATATCCCTCTGATTGTCCCATAACACGAGGGCATGGACAAACTCAGAACCATTCTCAACTGTGGACACAGAATTCTGACCTCATCACCACTCACTCAAAACTTGTTCTCCAAACCACCCAGATTGGTCTTCAAATGACCCCCCAACCTTCGAAACAAACTGGTGCACCCCAAATTGCCACCCAATTCCACGGTCAGTAACATCACCACCTCCCAGGGGGTATCATCGTTGCAATAGCCCATGTTGTAGCTCTTGTGCCATACACCAGTCTTCCACCTCCTTCAACAGCAGGTTCACCAATCAGACTTATCCCATCCAGGGCAGCTACAACCGTGCAACAGAAAATCTTACCTACCAGCTACAGTGCATTCACTGCAAGGCAGAGTACATTGGCTTTACTACCAACACACTCATACACAGAGAATGAATGGCCATAGAGCAGGAACCCAACAGGCCATAGCTGAGGCAAATGTAAATTTACAGGAGAAGCAAATTGCAGCACATGCAGCATCTCACAACCAGAACTTTGACTCATGTTACACTACCAGAGTGGTGAGGGCCCTACCACCTTCTAATAATAATAATAGTGCAGAACTGTGATGCTGGGGAACTGGTCCACCAATNTACCACCTTCTAATAATAATAATAGTGCAGAACTGTGATGCTGGGGAACTGGTCCACCAATACATCACCAAATCCAGATAGACACCTGGCTTAAACATTAGATAACCCGTCCGCCACATTTCAAATTTCCCGCCTCACCCTAGTTCGTTACCAGGCTGCTAGGTTTACAGTTTGCCAACAACTCCTCTCCAGACTGCAGTGTGCCACCTCTCGCCGCCCGATGAAACTGGCCTAGCCAGCGAAACATTGCACGATCGCGCATGCATCCGCGTGGAAAATGTGTTTGTCCGAATTGTGTTTGTGTGTGTCTATCCACGAGTACCGCCCTGGGAGTACTTGTGCATTCTGTCTACTTTTTATAATGTAATCAGTAGACTAGCGGTCTATTCCCGCCATATCTCATAATTTCCAGAATAGGAATGGAAAGCAGCAAAATGCTAATAAAAAACATTGGGAAATGAAAATTTCTGCTGCAGAATCTCTTACTACTGCTTAATATATGTAGTCATTGTGATGAGAAGTCGTAGTGCGCTCTTCATACTCTCACTTGACAGATTTTATTCCAAGTTATCACAGTTTACCACATGATTTATGAGAATTCTTCTACAAAATTAAAAAGCAACATATCTGATATGGAAAAATTAATAATAATTAAAATGTGTCTTCAGTAATCTTAAAATTGTGAATGCTGCAGGTTACTCTGTATGAACCTACAGCTAACCCTATTCTCATACCTAAATATGTAAAAAGGATTTAATTTATTTTTAGTAAAAATATTACAAAATGTTTGCTGAAAAAAAACTATACATGGGAATGACTATGCATTGAAAGTGTAAAAACATAACAGACTGAGTATTTCCTAATAATATTTTCAGTGTAAAATTTGTTGAATTTACAATATTGTAACATATTAAACAAATTTGGTATGTTTAATTTAAAATTATTGGAAAATGGATGTACAGTTAAGTTGTTAATTGACAGCATTTAACTTTACTACCACAAAACTTCCAAGCTATTAATGCATGGTAAGCACTTGCATTTGTTTTACAAAGAAAGTCTGAAATAACAAGTGTTGCTGAGTGTTACATTTCAACAGCCACAATTACTTCAGCATTATCATAAATCAAAACAATTTACTGCAAAAAAATGTTAACATAGCTTATGACAGCAACATAAGGTCAGATCAAATAAATATATATAAAAAACCTCAAAAAAAAATTGGTCCCAACATACAATGCCTTGGCTACACAAATTCGTAATTTAGCAAATTATTTTATACATAGTGAAAAATAATTATTAGTTCACATAGAAATTTTACATTTTCAAAAAATGTAATAACTTGCATTATCACAGTAAGAAATTAAAATACAAGCCACAAAAAATGTACGCAGACTTGATAAAATTATTCAGTAGGGTACAAGTTAAAATAGTATTTTGAATTACTCAGATTTCTTGACATACATGTTTCTAATTTGAGGTCTATCACACAAAACTATTCTAACTGGTTTTCTTCCGCAGTACCAGACAATGAATGCTCTTCAACAAAAGTTTGTCCAGTATGTTTTAAAAATTTTTTGAAGAGGCACAGTACTGTTATTTTTTAGTTTTTAACTGCAAAATGACATCTCAGTTGAGTCAGAACTATGAACAATAAAATTTGCATAAACATCTAGCAAGAAACATATAACACCCCGGTAAACAAATGCGTACGTAGAAACAATCAAGGCTTGCCACAAGATGTCTGCTGCCTTATTTCTCTCTAATACTAATATACCGGTATATTAATTGCTAATGCAATATGTATATGATCACAAAACTGGAGAATATGGAAGGCTGCAGCTTGAGTCACTGCACTACATAGAGTCCAATTAAAAGATACACCTTTTCAGAGCCATACATGGTTTCCCAGGGAATTTTAAGGGCCTCCCATTTGACATGATGTACTTTGAATATTACCTCAATTTATTTTACTTTATATGAGTAGAAAGCATGCTTGGAAACCGATTAACCATGTGCTGTCAAGCTAATGAATGAATATTTATGTTTTATAAAACATAGTATCCTATTGAAATTAAGCTATTTCCAAGAACCATGGGCGGCAAAACCAATGGGTCAGGGAGGGTCAAATGAACCCCTAATAATCTACTGTAAGGGCTAGATTCTCAGAATCTTTAAATAGTATAAAACAAAGTCGCTTATCCGCGTCTGTCTGTGTATTCGCTTATTACTACTAAACTACTTGATGGGTTTTGATGCGGTTTTCAACATCATGTAGAGAATTTCTTGAGAAAGGTTTTGGTGTACAAAACATTTATATTTAATGTGAGGATAGTAGAGAAATGTCAAACCCTTTTGTAATCAAGTCGTAAAAAACCGCTTTTAGGGTGCTTACATGGCTTGTGCTGACTAAAGCATAAGAGATAACTCAAATTAATGTACTACAGAATTGTAGCTCTCAAAAAGGTCTACAGAAAAGACTGCGATAGCATATGTTTATATTTTAAGGGTGACCCACAGTAACCATTTTTGTCTTTCAAAGTATCGCTGTAAAAACTAAATTGTTACCGGACAAAGCCGGGCCGGTTCGCTAGTAAATAATAAACCTGTACTAAAATTACGACTTTTGTTGTTAAATTAATACCGTTCATGAAAACGAATTTCAGTATTATTTTCAAATATGCTTCTAGTAGAATGGTGCAGTATTTATAGAATTTGTATGATCTGATATTTGTTTATAAACAATATCAGTTATGATGTTAAAATAAAAAGGTTATGACTTTAAAATAAAAAAGAAGTGTATATGTATTATGTAAGTTTTGAGCAAGCCTAAATAAGTTAGTAAGAATTTTTCTATGATATTGACCCTTGACCCTTTAATGACAGACACCTTCTGCCGCCCCTGCAAAGAACCATTGTATATTTTCACTGGCGACAAATTTTTCCTATGTGTCTCATTAAACACGATTCTGTAAAGAGAAAAAAAGTCTCCACAATAGTAAAGTAAACTGACAATATAACAATTGTTTGGGACTATTAATTAAGGACAGTGATAAGAACATAACTGGTGAACTTGAAGGTACTTGTTTTCAAATTGTGCATTGTGCATACTTCTTGGCTAACCTCTAACGTCCATCACCCCTTATCCAGTGCCTTTCGTAGCATTGTGACGGTACTCAGATATTTTGCATGCAATTTACAGATGCAGTTGGGCTGGCTGGAACATGCTTATCATAGAATTTTGAGAGGGCAGGTCAGTGCTGTACAGGATCAAGCCAATCCAGTTAGTTTCCTGTTTTAAACTAACTCCCGACACTATACTTCTGCTATCTTATGCTCTGAATAATTGTGTTCTTAACTGTACACATTTTTATATGAGTGAGTTTTGCATCTTTATATGACAATGACAGGAAATATTCCAAGTCTAATGGCTTGGAGGGGCCCCTTGAGATCAAGGGCCTGGGTGGCCTTGGGGCCATATAGTACCACCAAAGAGATTTGAATGCATATGCCAGCTACACAGCGACCAATTTCAACATTGAACAGCTATATTCCTATAGGACTGGCAAACCCACATGGCTTGATCTCTTGGTTAGAACAACGGTTCACATAAATACCTGCTTCGAAAGTTTATTACACTTCCTTTCACTAAACTTTGAAAGTTAGTATTCCTGGATATATTTTTTTTTTTCATTTGTTGTTTGCGCAGTTTTGCATATCTTAGTAAATAAATATTCCGGAAACCCAATTTTGTGACACAAAATGCAAAAATAAATTATTGAAACATGTATGGTTTTGTTTTAATCATATTAACTGTATTCTAAAAAAATCATGAAAATGGTAATAAAAAAAATCACCCCTTTTTTAGAGCTTATCAATGCAGTTTTCTTAAAAGGCAGGCAAAAAGTACAACCATGTGGATATAGTTTAATCTGTGGGCTTTTGTTGTGTGTAATGAAGTCTCACTGTTACAGATCTAATTTACATAGTACAGAGCACTGATGGAAACACAGCACATATTGCACCGAGGAGTGATGAGGAATTAGGCATGAGAGTTAATGTCACCCATATGGCTCAATTGCTTCTTGCCTTAAATGCATAGAAAAGCTCCTACGCCCAAGTGCTCTCAACATAACAGAAATTGGCTCATTCGACCAGGAAATTACTGACTGGTTACATGATTTTTAATGTACTGTTGATAAATAGTGAGCCAACATTGAGGACATGTGCAGAAGATTTTCGTCATCCTCAGTCTACTTTAATGAAGCACTGTTTTTAACTGAACACGCAAAAGTTTTGTTTGGGCCATGCTGCTTTCCATGAGCCTGATCAGTAGGCACAAAATTGAATGGCAACGTAGACATAAGATTTTCCAATGAACCTTGAAAAAATATTCAAATATATACACAAAATGTATTTGTTCATGGCACAAATTAAATTTACATGTCTCATGATTTAAAGAGCTAAGGTGAAGTCGTGTACATGCTTCCTCCTTTGCCTGCCCTCTGTGACGTCAGCTTGGGGGACGTGCCTGTAACTAGGTACGTTGTCTCGAAATAAAACATTTTTCGCCTGTTGCTATGTTGTAATTTCAAAGCTTTAAGAGTTTGACACTATGTCAAGCTGTGCAGAGCATNGTCGTAAAAAACCGCTTTTAGGGTGCTTACATGGCTTGTGCTGACTAAAGCATAAGAGATAACTCAAATTAATGTATGTACTACAGAATTGTAGCTCTCAAAAAGGTCTACAGAAAAGACTGCGATAGCATATGTTTATATTTTAAGGGTGGCCCACAGTAACCATTTTTGTCTTTCAAAGTATCGCTGTAAAAACTAAATTGTTACCGGACAAAGCCGGGCCGGTTNGCCCACAGTAACCATTTTTGTCTTTCAAAGTATCGCTGTAAAAACTAAATTGTTACCGGACAAAGCCGGGCCGGTTCGCTAGTAAATAATAAACCTGTACTAAAATTACGACTTTTGTTGTTAAATTAATACCGTTCATGAAAACGAATTTCAGTATTATTTTCAAATATGCTTCTAGTAGAATGGTGCAGTATTTATAGAATTTGTATGATCTGATATTTGTTTATAAACAATATCAGTTATGATGTTAAAATAAAAAGGTTATGACTTTAAAATAAAAAAGAAGTGTATATGTATTATGTAAGTTTTGAGCAAGCCTAAATAAGTTAGTAAGAATTTTTCTATGATATTGACCCCTGACCCTTTAATGACAGACACCTTCTGCCGCCCCTGCAAAGAACCATTGTATATTTTCACTGGCGACAAATTTTTCCTATGTGNTTAATGACAGACACCTTCTGCCGCCCCTGCAAAGAACCATTGTATATTTTCACTGGCGACAAATTTTTCCTATGTGCTTCATTAAACACAATTCTGTAAAGAGAAAAAAAGTCTCCACAATAGTAAAGTAAACTGTCAATATAACAATTGTTTGGGACTATTAATTAAGGGCAGTGATAAGAACATAACTGGTGAACTTGAAGGTACTTGTTTTCAAATTGTGCATTGTGCATACTTCTTGGCTAACCTCTAACGTCCATCACCCCTTATCCAGTGCCTTTCATAGCATTGTGACGGTACTCAGATATCTTGCATGCAATTTACAGATGCAGTCGGACTGGCTGGAACATGCTTATCATAGAATTTTGAGAGGGCAGGTCAGTGCTGTACAGGACCAAGCCAATCCAGTTAGTTTCCTGTTTTAAACTAACTCCCGACACTATACTTCTGCTATCTTATGCTCTGAATAATTGTGTTCTTAACTGTACACATTATTATATGAGTGAGTTTTGCATCTTTATATGACAATGACAGGAAATATTCCAAGTCTAATGGCTTGGAGGGGCCCCTTGAGATCAAGGGCCTGGGTGGCCTTGGGGCCATATAGTACCACCAAAGAGATTTGAATGCATATGCCAGCTACACAGCGACCAATTTCAACATTGAACAGCTATATTCCTATAGGACTGGCAAACCCACATGGCTTGATCTCTTGGTTAGAACAACGGTTTACATAAATACCTGCTTCGAATGTTTATTACACTTCCTTTCACTAAATTTTGAAAGTTAGTATTCCTGGATATATATTTTTTTTTCATTTGTTGTTTGCGCAGTTTTGCATATCTTAGTAAATAAATATTCTGGGAACCCAATTTTGTGACACAAAATGCAAAAATCAATTATTGAAACATGTATGGTTTTGTTTTAATCATATTAACTGTATTCTAAAAAAATCATGAAAATGGTAATAAAAAAAATCACCCCTTTTTTAGAGCTTATCAATGCAGTTTTCTTAAAAGGCAGGCGAAAAGTACAACCATGTGGATATAGTTTAATCTGTGGGCTTTCGTTGTGTGTAATGAAGTCTCACTGTTACAGATCTAATTTACATAGTACAGAGCACTGATGGAAACACAGCACATATTGCGCCGAGAAGTGATGAGTAATTAGGCATGAGAGTTAATGTCACCCCTATGGCTCCCTTGCTTCTTGCCTTAAATGCATAGAAAAGCTCCTACGCCCAAGTGCTCTCAACATAACAGAAATTGGCTCATTCGACCAGGAAATTACTGACTGGTTACATGATTTTTAATGTACTGTTGATAAATAGTGAGCCAACATTGAGGACATGTGCAGAAGATTTTCGTCATCCTCAGTCTACTTTAATGAAGCACTGTTTTTAACTGAACACGCAAAAGTTTTGTTTGGGCCATGCTGCTTTCCATGAGCCTGATCAGTAGGCACAAAATTGAATGGCAACGTAGACATAAGATTTTCCAATGAACCTTGAAAAAATATTCAAATATATACACAAAATGTATTTGTTCATGGCACAAATTAAATTTACATGTCTCATGATTTAAAGAGCTAAGGTGAAGTCGTGTACATGCTTCCTCCTTTGCCTGCCCTCTGTGACGTCAGCTTGGGGAACGTGCCTGTAACTAGGTACGTTGTCTCGAAATAAGACATTTTTCGCCTGTTGCTATGTTGTAATTTCAAAGCTTTAAGAGTTTGACACTATGTCAAGCTGTGCAGAGCATGGATGCAAGACTTACTCACAAAAAACTAAAGGCAGTGCTGTAAAATAGTTTAGTTTCCCAAAGGATGTTGTCAAAAAGTGAACTGTGGCATGCAAATAAAAAAATTAATGTGAGGACGTGTAAATACTCTCAACTCAACCACTTAGTTATAAATATTTATATACCTTAACGTGACTTATTAGTTTCTCATATTAAATTTGCAGAGTAAAGAAAAAGCTGTTGTGTGAAAAACAAACTATTTTCGCCATGACAATTGCCATGTATATGTAGAATGACAATTTACTTTTGAATTTTACCAAATTTCTTAATTTAACTGCTGGTAGAATTAAAAATAGATGTTTGTTCTTGATATAGAGAATTTAGAGGTTTTATGATAGTGTAAAAAATATTTAAAAAAGGCCTATGCAACACAAAATTTGAATTCAAATGTTTGAGTGAAAAGAGTAATAGTATTGGCCAATGCATTTTATATAAACACGTTATGATACTCACTTCTACATGTAACACGAGTGTTTACTTTGTGTGGTGTTCATCAAAAGATTTTCCATTTGCCATAGTTATACATATTTCTCTTGCTACTTTTGATGATAAAAGTGCCTTGAATANTCATCAAAAGATTTTCCATTTGCCATAGTTATACATATTTCTCTTGCTACTTTTGATGATAAAAGTGCCTTGAATAGCTGTGTATTGATATATTTGATATTTGTATAAGGAGTGATCTCGTAACCACAGGAAGTTTAAAAGGAAACGTGCAAAGTCAAGTAGCATGCAATGCTAGTAAGTGGAGTGTGTCTCTTGTGCTGACATCATGTGCATATCTGGTATACAGCCCTGTAAATGTTGACCTGTCCACCCCAAAGTTTACAAATAGTNTCATCAAAAGATTTTCCATTTGCCATAGTTATACATATTTCTCTTGCTACTTTTGATGATAAAAGTGCCTTGAATAACTGTGTATTGATATATTTGATATTTGTATAAGGAGTGATCTCGTAACCACAGGAAGTTTAAAAGGAAACGTGCAAAGTCAAGTAGCATGCAATGCTAGTAAGTGGAGTGTCTCTCTCGTGCTGACATCATGTGCATATCTGGTATACAGCCCTGTAAATGTTGACCTGTCCACCCCAAAGTTTACAAATAGTGTCTGAACAGCACAACTTAAAGTACTATTAAAAACATCAGTATTTGAAAAAAAATTTCCCATCAGTAATATTGCAAAGGATGGCTCGTAAATGCTGCGCCTTTCAAAGGCAATAAACGTTGCAATAAAATGAAACAATATCAAAAGGTTTGTACTTTCAAAAGTAAACTACGCTCTACAGGTAGTTTATCAAAGTAGACACTAAACATAACTGTCCTCCCTTCCCACATATTCTGCTTACTCTGAAAATAATGNGAGGTAGTTTATCAAAGTAGACACTAAACATAACTGTCCTCCCTTCCCACATATTCTGCTTACTCTGAAAATAATGGGTGTATTTCTTCATCTTGTCATCAATAATTCCGGCGACAGTATGCTGCTGCATACAAAAATGCCAAATAAACAAATACAAAAAGATTGTTTCATTAGTATAGTATGTATGTATGCTTGCAAAATATGTATGTGACATATCCTGGCACAAAATCTTCACTTTAGAAGATTTTTTTAATAATAATGATAGAATCTACATTTCAGTTTACATTTTAACCAACTTCATTACCTAAAGCAAAGGACCTACAAAGTTTTCACCATAGTATGCTACAGAATAGTTCAAGAAGAAAATTAAAAATACAGTGCAAATGTAATACTTGACATTAACTAAACCAAACTAGAATATGCAAAATTGATTGGCAGGATTTTGGAAACATCTCACTAACAGTTTGCCATTGTCTGGTACTGAAGTGGCCCACACACATTGTCATTATAATAATTATCTACATTACTGACTGCCTACGAATACTGTACATTAGAATTGGAACGCTGCACATTGATACATTGTATTATAAATTAACACTCGGACAAAGTTAGAGAAACAGTTTTATACATATTAATAGTCAGAGCAAGAAAGATACAAATTATATACAGTTTTAGGCCTTGCGAGAATAAAATATGTTGACATGTTATTTATATAAAGTACGTTATCTACATATTAAGGAAGATGCATGTTCTTTATACAAAAGATAATGAAACATTACAAAGACTTTATACTACATCTTAGTATCTTACAAGTTGTCGAGAATAAATATATTATTCAAGTAAACACATTCATATATTTTAAGTTTTAATATCATCTACAATGAACAATGAAATTTTCTTTTAATTTCATAATGGTGTTTTTGCTATTGTGGTTCTTGATTATTATATATTTATCTAATGAGGCGGGAAATACTGCCAAAAAATTGCTACAGTATACTTCAGACATGTTCACATGTTTACTACAGCGAAAATCAGAAAAATAAATTATCTTATCTTTGTGTTCAAGCAAAATACTGCAATCCTATTAATGTTGGCACGAAATTGACATTTATGCACAAAGTTAACAGAAGCTGAAAATACGTACTGTTTGTAACTTCTTGTCTTTGACAGGATAATCATGGATAGATGGTGCTAGTACTGTACCCAGCCCAATGGTTAACCACGTTGTTCCTATCTGAGATGTTTCCCAACATATGTTTACTGATAGAGCTATGGTGTACTGACACACACACACAGAAATGAGAACATAATCCATAGTATTATGGTGTGCTGACATGAACTGAGTCTTAACCGCGTTAAGTCAGAGCATGAAATACTCGTGTGTAATGAGAGGGTGAGAGTTGATATTGCCTGTATGCATGCACACGAGAGATACAGCATGTGTGCACATACAGGATGCAGTATGTCTATAACATTCCATTGGATTTTAAAAAGAATTAACAGTGAAAATAAGAGGAGCTAGTCACATGCTACTTGCAGCACATTACAGTACAACTCTGAAGGTTTTCTGTGTCGAACTTATTGCATCATCGGCCGTCTTTACATTTTACGCTTAGTAGTTTGTGAAATAGGAAACATGTAGGAATGTGTGGGATAGATTTTTAAGACCAAATTTGTGACCTAGACTCAAAAAAGAATTACTGCAGACAGTCCAATAATCAGCTTCCAAGTGGCAATGCAATAAGAGTCTGGCAACTGTGTTTCACAGAAAATGGTAGTATGAAAGAAGTGGTCGATGATGTTGCAGGCTATGAATGTATGGATAGCATCCATGAATACAAAGTGTAAATGGAGAGCTTCGCTTGAATTATTACTCCCACATTCTACTGTACACAAAGTGCACCATAAGAGGTTGATGTTACCAGCAATCAGCTTACAAGGTTCAGTTTGTGGAACAGGTGAAGCCTGATGATGCTATAGCATGTCAACTTTTCTCAGTACAAATACTTGACCACACTGACTATGACAATGACAGCTTGAAGAAAGTAATGATCACAGATGAGGCCACAGGTCATATCTCAAGTAAAGTTCGCATGTGTAATATGCACATATGGGAGGTCCGGAAACCCACATGTTAGTGAAAGTGAATGTGTGAGGTGGTGTTACGCATGACCAGGTTGCTGGACNATGGGAGGTCCGGAAACCCACATGTTAGTGAAAGTGAATGTGTGAGGTGGTGTTACGCATGACCAGGTTGCTGGACATTTTTATTTCCAGGATTAAATAATCCTGGAAACCTACCTGACATGCTGAAACTCTGAAACTGTATAAAGCACTTAAATCCACTCAACTTTTTGCAAGAAATGGCGCTTCACCTCACTGGGGTCTATAGTTATCCTTGTATATAGACAGGGGAATTTCCAGGATCGTAAGTTGGCAGAGATGATCCAGCACCTTGGCCTAAATGTTATTCAGATAAAACCCCACAGGATTTTTTTCCTGAAGGGTTATGTAGAGAGCAGTGTGTTTCAAACAGTGGTAGTTTGTGCTATAGGTCTGCAGCCTTCCCTGAATTNATGGGAGGTCCGGAAACCCACATGTTAGTGAAAGTGAATGTGTGAGGTGGTGTTACGCATGACCAGGTTGCTGGACCTTTTTATTTCCAGGATTGAATAATCCTGGAAACCTACCTGACATGCTGAAACTCTGAAACCGTATATAGCACTTAAATCCACTCAACTTTTTGCAAGAAATGGTGCTTCACCTCACTGAGGTCTATAGTTATCCTTGTATATAGACAGGGGAATTTCCAGGGTCGTAAGTTGGCAGAGATGATCCATCACCTTGGCCTAAATGTTATTCAGATAAAACCCCACAGGATTTTTTTTCTGAAGGGTTATGTAGAGAGCAGTGTGTTTCAAACAGTGGTAGTTTGTGCTATAGGTCTGCAGCCTTCCCTGAATTTGTGAATTACAGTAAACAATTACTCTCAATTTAAAAGAAACCTTATTATGATTGCTTTGAGCTTTCTACTCTGCCAACTACCATTGGCCGATCCCTTGACTGAGCAGCATGTGTACATGTAGATTGCACAGCGCTCGTGCTATGCTGGGCGGCGTGACTGGGCTGTGGAGGAGGCAGCCCGTCCGGCCTCGCTGGCATATGCGCATACCGTNTTGTGCTATAGGTCTGCAGCCTTCCCTGAATTTGTGAATTACAGTAAACAATTACTCTCAATTTAAAAGAAACCTTTGAGCTTTCTACTCTGCCAACTACCATTGGCCGATCCCCTTGACTGAGCAGCATGTGTACATGTAGCTTGTACAGCGCTCGTGCTATGCTGGGCGGCGTGACTGGGCTGTGGAGGAGGCAGCCCGTCCGGCCTCGCTAGCATATGCGCATACCGTGGCAGGGACGTAGAGTGCGACTGGAAAATGGAGGGGGGAGGGGTCTCGCTCTTCGTGTGCACGTGGGCTGCACGGCTGCCAGCCCGTACAGGCAGTCGTGGGACGAGCAATTTGTGAGCACGTTTATATTGCTCTGCTGTCGTTAAGATGGTGATTACTTCAAGTTTAAAGTGAAGCATTTAGAGGTTTGTAGCTATGCTACTTTCACTATATTTGAATTTAATTTAACATGAACAGAACAAATGTGAAGGGTTTATGAGCTATTTCTTTTTCTCAGTTATCACTAAAGGAGAAAAATCAAATTAAAATCAAATGACTTAATAATTAATCAGCCTTCATCAACAAGGCAGCAGACAAATAAAGAAAATGTAATTGCAATGTGTATGATAAACACAAATGGCTGTGTGAATGTGAATAAAAAAATGCTCTATTTTGTTTTTATGAAAAGTATGTTAAAAATATTTGTAACTTATTTAATTAATTTGCTATTTGTAATGTTGCACATATCTGTGGTTTAAACATCACAAAATAAAATGGCCGGAATATTTTATCGGTAAAGCATAAAATAGGGGATGAGAAAGGAAATTACACTGTCTAAATAATCTTTTAGCAATAAAACTTTTGTGATAAAAATTTTCATACGAGATTATTCAAAAAGGATGGTGCAAATGTAGAGCTGATTTATCCATGCACCACCATTTTTCAATAATCCTAAGTACTTATGAAAATGTAAGCAAAATAGATATTTGAAGTTCACCGATATTCGTGCTTGTGAAATGTTCGTTTAGGTGAACAACAATGAAAATTTTTGTTTGTCTATCCATTTGTCCATGTTTATTACTGAAATTTTACTGAAATAATTACTTAAAACTTGACTTTAAATGATGGCAAAAGCTATTTTGTTAAGTTGAAAAATTTTATTATAACATTTATTCCTTCTTTATGCAATCCATTCATGTCTATTTTTTTACAAGTCCTTTAACAAAATATTTAGGAGCATATTGCTATACTGTATGGCCATTAATGACACTAGGCAAGTTTGATGACACAATTTTAATTGACTTAAGTGGATTATGTGCAAGTATTTAGTTGACAATAATGAAATTTTAAGATTTTCGTTAAACATTCGTTAAAGCTGTATTCTCATAATATTATTTTTCATTTTCTTTTCGGTTTCATGAAATCCAACATGTTTTTGTTTTTTGTTTTGTTAAACAAAAAGTCACCTTCCCACAAGCCTAGAATATTTTAAAACTCATTTTCAAACTAAAAAATAAAAATAACATATGTAGTTCATTAAACTCACTCTCCCTCCCACTCTCAAATATTCAGTATCACTGTGCAGTCCTACATGTGCTGAAACCCACGAGCCGCAACTGGTTTCAAACACCGGTTAACAGACTCGATGACCTCAAGACCACATTAGGCACATTATATATCACATATCAGCAATTCCTATGGACATGCTTAACAGAACATGGCAAGATCTCAAATATTGTCTAGACGTTCTCCATGCTACCAAGGGAGCACACATTAAGGTCTTTTGAAGTCTGTAAAAAATATCCAGAGTCTTACTGCAATGCTGCAAACAGCTTGTGGCTAGCTCAATGAGTTTTCATGCTACATCNTGTAAAAAATATCCAGAGTCTTACTGCAATGCTGCAAACAGCTTGTGGCTAGCTCAATGAGTTTTCATGCTACATCCATCAAAACACTGATGGGACTTTATGTACTTACTATACATACAATGGATATTATTAACATGTACATTAAGGAAAATGCATCAACTAAAGTTTAATTAAGGTGCCCAAGAAGGATGTCTGTGAATATTAGAACTAGGTAAAAAGTTGTTTTGTAAAGCATATTTAAACATCAGCCCAAAGGAAAGTATGTATAGTGATACATGAATGCAAAATATATATAATNGTTTTGTAAAGCATATTTAAACATCAGCCCAAAGGAAAGTATGTATAGTGATACATGAATGCAAAATATATATAATAAAGTAAGAGTGGTAAGAATAACAATTTACTGTTCTATAAATAGGTAAGAAGAACTTGCCACAGATACTGTTAGGAGACACCAGAAAGAGTGACTGAAATGTGCAAGGCTTAAGATTGAGAAGATTTAAATGTACATTATGTATTTAATATTTTCTGTACATCAATGCAGCATTATTGGACTGCTGTTGTTTGTAGTAAAATACGAAATTACACTGCCAAAAGTAGAGAAAGAACATACTTAAGTTCTATCCCAGAGCTTCAGTTTTGAATAAGCTGACAAAATTGTGTCAATTTCTTAAATTTCTACCCACCATCAAATGATAAATAAATCAATTTTGTGGAGGGAATGCACCCAGGGCGAGGCGACACCCTCCTAACGACGAGTTTTCAAGCAGGGACTCGTAGGCGCCCGTCATCCCCGAACATGACGTGAAATGAGACTCTAGGATGGACCGGCGCTGGAATGCAAGGGCAGGTGAAACGGGAGTGCACCAAGGAAACCTGTCGGGGATTGAACCCTGATCGCCGCGGTGGGAGGCAATTGCCACTACGTCACTGCTACCCAACCAGCACATCATTTAGTGATCAATAACTGTGTATTGTACCTAACATAAAGGTGGCATTTCTTTGAGGACAAATTTCAGATGCAAAAAAATTGGAAAAGCTATTAAAACTAATACTCTCCTTTAGCATAGGGCTACTTGAAAGAAGTCTTGAACATTACCACCTAAATGCACCATTAACAATTTTCAGTATTTAGAAAGACATCTTTCACTGTTCTCTTCAAACCAAACAAAATCATGTTTTCTAAGAACAGAATTTAATGATTGTATTTGCTTAAACACAAAGATAATGAATTGTATTATCTTTGTCAGTTATTCACCATTGACTGTCTTGAAAATAATATAACCATAGAAATTTAACTCTAAACTTTCACATGAATGTTTTTGCTGCATCCTGCAAAATTTTCTTTACATTCAACATAGTAAACATGTTTGAACCAGAGAAATCATATTATGCTGTCTATTGAGCAAACGGGTTGATGCATGACAAAATGATAAATGATTAGGCTACTTAAATAAAAAAATTAGTTTACATTAAAATCATTGAACTGGAAGTTTTCCTCCCAATTCCGTGCACAAATGGTAAATAAACATAATTATGTTTCAAGGCATGAAGAAATAAAGTCTTTCTCTTAAAAAGACACAATATTATTTTATAATTTGACTAAATTAGCAGAATACTGTTATAGTTCAATGGTGTTTCAGTTGAAACACTTATCAACAGCTACATATTTAGTGCTGAAATATAGACAATGTTCTAAATCATAATTCTATCACTAATATCATTATTTTAAATACATTTAAGATATTTTCAATCCTTTTTCAATAATTATGTAGCTTGTAATGAATAACACAGCATTACGCACAATCCTCGCATACTCCCAAGCACATTTTTATACACTAAAAACTAGTTATACTATGCTAAAAATTTCTCGTGAAAACAAGCATTTGCAACGTGCAAAGATTAAAAGTTCAGAAGACAAAAGGACATGATAATCGTTTACGAGAGGCACCATGTACGAGGAAAACGGTCAATGCAATTCTTTAATTTTAAAATTATGGTAGAGCCACGTTACGCCTACTCTCCCTCCAAAGATATCATCTGTGCCAATATATGACATCTGGTAGTTCTCACTATCTCTAATACATTCCACTTCTCAGAACATTGTACCATGCACCGGTATACAACACAGATCTCTTAACAAATCTCACAAAACAGAATTTCATAAATATTTACTCAAAAGCAAAATGAGATTCCAAAACTAAAACAGATCATTATTCTGAAACCAGTAACAATATGTAATGGGTAAAATAAGTTGAGCAGTAGTGACAAACAAAATGAACAAAAATCTGCTCTACGTTCTACGTCCGAATGACTGAAATAATGGATAAAGTCTATAAACAGTGTACACGATGTGAATCACCTTAAGAGCACTGCATTCAAAACAAGACTCTTTGAGAAAATTCGGCAGACTGCAGCGACACGAAAGTGGAGGTGCCGCTTCTAGGACGCTCCTCCCACGTTCTACGGCGAGGCGCAACGTGGCCTGGAGCAGGTGTTGTGGAGGAGGTCTGCAGGAGAAGAGAGAGACAGAGAGGCCCACACTGGCACGCGCGCCTGTCCACTGGGCGCTGGCCAACAGCTCTGTCCACGCGCCTGCACACGTCTTGCCTGCAAACAGCTTCCCCAGAAAATCACGAGCTACATTACATGCATGTTGTCACCATTCACTTTATAAAACTATATACAAGGACAGAAATTCAAACACTCACAGTGTAGTTCTTGTCTAAAGGCTCACACACACAAAGACGGATGACATATTTTCCACACGCTTGCGCGATCGCGACTAGCTAAGCCAGCTTCATCAGGCGGCAAGTTGTAGGACACTGCAGTATGGTGGAAGGGTGCTAGTGGTAGTAAACCTAGCGGCTGGGTGGTGAAATAGGGTGGGGCGGGAAAATTTGCTGGTGTAGTTGATGAGTGTGGTTTGGAGCTGTGATTATCTTATATTCAGGTCTGGCAGCTACCTGGATTNTGATGAGTGTGGTTTGGAGCTGTGATTATCTTATATTCAGGTCTGGCAGCTACCTGGATTTTGTTACCAATTGGTGAGCTAATTCCTAGCATTTGAGTTCTCAGCTATTGTTTGTAGGTGGTAGGGCTCTCACAACTCTGGTACTGTAGCAGGAATCAGAATCATTGTGTTATGCTGCAGGTGCTGCAACTGGTTTGTCCTGTAGGTTATTGATGTGACCAGCAATGGCTTGTTTGCTGTCTGCTTTGTGGCCATTCATTCTCTGCCTGAGTGTGTTGGTGGTGAGACCGATGTATCCTGCATTACAGTGTTGGCACTGTAGCTGATAAATCAGATTTTCTGTTGCACAGATATAGTTGCCTTGGATGGGGTATGTACGGGTAGTGAGTCTGCTATTGAAAGAAGTTGAGGGTTGGTGGATTGCACAGGAGCCACAGCGTGAGCTATTGCAGGGTGGGAACCAAACTATCACCCCTCAGATAGAGAATGAATGGCCACAGAGCAGACAGCAAACAAGCCATAGCTGGTCATATCAATAACCTACAGGACATACCAGTTGCAGCACGTGCAGCATCACACAACAAAGATTCTGATTCTTGCTACAGTACCAGAGTTGTGAGAGCCCTACCACCTTCAAGCAATAGCTCAGAACTCAGACGCTGAGAATTAGCTCACCAATTCGTAACAAAATCCAGGTAGCTGCCAGACCTGAATATAAGATAATCACATCTCCAAACCACACTCATCAGCTATACCGGCAAATTTTCAATTTTCTAGGTTTACTAGGTTTACTAGGTTTACTAGGTTTACTAACAACAGTGCCCTTCCACCATACTGCAGTGTCCTTCAACCTCCCGCCTAATGAAGCTGGCTTAGTAAGCGAAACGTCGCGATCGCGCAACCACGTGGAAAATGTGTCGTCTTTTTTTTTGTGAGCCTGTCGACAAGTACTACACTACGAGTACTTGAATTCCTGTCCTTTTATATATTTTTGGTAGCNTTTTTTTTGTGAGCCTGTCGACAAGTACTACACTACGAGTACTTGAATTCCTGTCCTTTTATATATTTTTGGTAGCCTAGCAGCCTACTTGCAACGTTAACATTCACTTTATAACTTACAGTAACAAAAATGTCATGTTAGAAGTTAAGAAGATTTAGCAACAGCTAATGAAAGTTTGAAGCCTACCCCTAAAACAAACAACTTTGAAAGTCTGCAAGTCAAGCAAATTATCTTCCAGTGACAATAGTAAACACAAAGTTCTTAGTAAGAGTTTGTAATGATGCAGTAATATTCATTATCGGGATACTTGATTCATTTTCTTTAGTTTTGCGAGGCTTTGTAATATTTTATCAGGGTTCAAAGTTATTGCAGTGGTAGATTGTTTATCGGTCATAGGTTTGCTTTTTCTGAAATCTTAGCTTTTGTTTGCATCAGCATTAGTAGATAGAAGCTTTCCAACTGCACTAGACAGTTTTTGTTCTTGAACATTGATTATATTTTTACTACGATGCAGTTCGGTATGGCGTGGGGAAGGGATTCCGGCCCACGCCATGCAACTTATTTGGTCAAGTTTTTGGCACCTGGGGCAAGGAGTGGGAGTAGGCACAGGGCGACTAATACCCTGTGTGCCTACCGCCCGCAGAACAGTATACAGAATTGGAAGTCAACCAGTACTCGGAAAGGATGCATCGAGCATGGCAAATATCCCCCACACCGACAAACTTTATCCTGCTGAATTATTACAGCCGTGTGGGAGGTCGCTGCCTTTGAATTTTCCTCTCACGATGCAAGCTTTATATGACATGATTAATAATGCATAGTTAATTAACTACTCCGGTGCTGCTCTTTGTTTTTTTGTCTGGTGAAGCTATGATTGTATGCTAACTGGTTCATGTGAATTTTAAATAAAAGTAAAGAGTAACAAATCTGAGACTTGACTTTATTTTATATTTATTTGGCACCTTTTTTTTAAAAGTTTAATGTGTCTACCGATTAAGCGAACCGAGCTGTAATTTCCAGCCGCCACTTCTGAAGGCTGCCACGTTACAAACATGGCGGCCCAGACATGGGGAAACGTTACAAGTTCAAATTACTAATCACAGTAAAGTCCTTTTAAAATTTTATGTATGATTAATAAAAAATGTTGCAAAATGCAAGAAAATGAAAAAAGAGGGAAATTTTTTTTGTGACAACACCACATAGGACCTGACGTGTGACACACACCAACTATTATTTAAACACGACTTTGCCTCATCTTCACGTTGTAATGACGCAATATTCGGAATTTTTCGGGACTCGAGTGTAAAAATTCTTTCGTGTTTGTGAAGCTTTGGGACAGCTTCGTAATATTTTTATCGTGTTTCAAGTTTAAAGCCGTGGTGGCTCGTTTCCCGTGTTTATCAGGCGGACGTGTACATTTGTAGGTTAATGGGCGGACGTCTGCGTGTTAAGTTTTTATCAGGAGTCCTGGTTACAGTTTTCGTTTCGAACTTGGGAGTTTTGAAAGCATCAGCATAAAGTAGATTAGTTAGTTTCTGTGGATCAGGCGACATCAACAGTTTTAGTTCCTTCGGCCCAGTTTTAATATGTCAACAAGTTTTTGTGGACGGCGAGGCTAGTTTATGTTGACGGCGCGGCAGTCGATAACGTTGTGTTGAGCGCGGGACACGTGCAGTTTAGATGACGCTGCTGGCAGATGCCGGATGCCGGGCGCTTATCGCAGGAGTAGTTCGTACGGAGCAGTTAGATAACGAGGGAGAGCGTACGTGGCCAGGCCGTTATCACAGGAGA
>NQII01001962.1:250739-261313 GCA_002778355.1 Clitarchus hookeri | reverse complement strand
TGAGTGTTAAATAAATAGTTAAATAAACAAAGTACATAACAAACTAATTTGGAACTTCTTCATTCTTAATTAATAATGTTCAATTCTATGAGTATCGTGTTTCTACCCTGAGCAAGCCGTGGCAAGTAAACAGTCGACAGTGTAAGCGGCGAAAAGTTACAAGATGGCGNTTTCTACCCTGAGCAAGCCGTGGCAAGTAAACAGTCGACAGTGTAAGCGGCGAAAAGTTACAAGATGGCGCCTAACATTTGAGGCTGCTATATGATTAAATATACGCTTGTAACAGAAAAGACAAAACTTTACAATATGGCGCTCAACTTTGAGCTATTATAAAATAAATATAGTGTGAAAGTTCACACCAACGCTTCTTTACAACGTGTCATCACGTCACCCCAGGCGGGGTTCGAACCCGGAAACTACTTGCTACCAGAGCCTACCCGCACACCCCTAGATGTGGGGCCACCCACGGACACATCAGCTAAGTTCATTTCGCCTTTATGTCAGACGTCACGCCAAACCCCCATGTGTGATAGAAGCCAGCCAAGTTGCCCAACTGAGCGTCTGAGCTCGCGCAGCCGATGCAGCCCCACATGACGGAGATGACTGCTTTTGCCACACACCAAGAGATGGCACCCGAGAGCGCAGCTCTACCCACGGGAGGAGGAGCTCACCCCCGCACCTTAGAGAGCCTGAAAGCAGGTGGAATGTATATCCATGCACCACTGCAGAACGGCAGTTCGTTCTCAGCAGCTCGCTCTACCACCTCGTGGGCTGGAGCTCTCTGCCAACTTCAACGTCATCACGACCTACCAGAAGTTCTTCAAGACTTTCACCAGTAACCCCCAAAGAAGTCTTCAACCCCTTCAATATGCACTACACTTCTGGTAGTGCCACGCAAGTCCCTTGTGGACAACATCAATCAAGTTAGTTAGAGTCAGTTAGTACTATAGCTACCTAGCCGCATCTGCTCTTGTCTAGTTTAGATCAAGGTTCCTTTCACCTGGTATTCGTAGTCTACTTCCGTTTCAGTTCCTGGTTGGTTAGGTTGTAGTACGGGTCACCGTGTCAATTCCTCAAGGAATAAACACGTTTTATATCAAACCTTTGAGTACTGATTCTAGGGTGACTGTGTCTTTTATCACTCGTAGACATCAACCCACCAGGGAAAAGCAGGAGACAGTGTCATTTACAAATGCAATTGCCAAACCATTTTATGGTATAAATGCTTCAAAATGGACAAACGTCTGTCAGAGACTACGAGCATTCTAGACAACAATCAACTAGCACAACACTTAAAATCATAATAAAAGTTTGTGAGACTACCCTTGCAAATGATAGGTGAACTATCCACTATGTTGTGATGTAGTAGGACACTTATGGGAAAGTCTAACGAACAGCCGGCTTGTTGTGTTTCTGTGTGCACAGAACTCAAACAGATCAGGCAACAACCCCAATATCATAATTTTACAATTATGATCCTGAGACTAAGCAGCAGTCATCTCAATAGAAGTGGCAAAATTCACTGCAGCCAAAAAGTGTATCAATTTAACAGCCATATGAAGTCCATTGTGATCATTTTGTTTAAACATTCACAGAAATGTCCACAAGGGAATTCTTACCTCCTGTTCAAACATTTAAGGGCAAGTTTTACTAAGAGATTTTGAGTGAAGGCATTCTGCACAAACGTCCAGACAACTTGTTACTTCACCATGATAACATGCCTGCTCACACATCACTACAGTACGCATTAAGCACCATTTCACATTGTTGCAAGTTGTGTCACTTCATGTTAAGCTTTTTACTGCAGCTTCAGAACACAGATGGTCACATGAGAGAACGCATGCAGATGGCAGATGTTCTGTAGTATTGAGACACAATGCCACCTGCACCCATACATTTCAGGCAGTGATATGTCAGCCAGTAGATGGTAGGTGTTTTCCCTGCGCTAAGTATTTTTAAAAACACCATCACACCCCATCCTGTTACTGGAATATCTTAACATGGTATGCACAGTCACAATGCTATATTCAATCTTAAAGAATTGATTAATAATCACTGTTAGAATAATAGAAGTTAAGCAAACAACACTTTATTATACACTGATGTATTTAATAAGCAATTAACTGACATAAGTAACCGACATCCCTCCGTGATCTCGAGTCCGCCATGGAGTAGTGACGAAACTCAGTGTTGCCATTTGAAATGTACCATAAAATAACACGCCTCCTTACATTTATGTGGCAACACCAAAAAACACAAAAAAAAAAAAAAAAACCAACTTCACTATGTAATTAAAACTATCTATCATAACTTAATATATCTTATTTTATTCTTTTACATTTAACATTTCTCTGAATTTAATGAATTTTACATTTCCTAATGCTTTTGTACATATATCTGCAATATTATTTTCTGAATCTATCTTTACAACTTTAATATTTCCTTGCTTGACACTCTCATGTATAAAATGATAATGAACCTCAATATGTTTAGAATTCTTTGTAAAGTTTCCATATTTGGAAATGGCTATTGCCCCTGAGTTATCCTCGTATATCCTAACTGGTTTACAAATTTTGGTGAAAACATCATTTGTTAAACAAATAAGAAAATTTATTTCTGTTACAGCTTCTGATAAGGCAATGTACTCTGCAAATGTAGAAGACTTTGTTACACAGTTCTGTTTCTTTGATTTCCAACCAATAACATTTCCAAACAACCTAATTATAAATCCTGAGGTAGACTTCCTGTCTAGAATGTCCCCTGCCCAGTCAGCGTCCACAAAACAATCCAAAATATAAGCATTATCATTCTTATAATATTTTAATTTAAGATCTCTTGTCAAGTACAAATACTTTAGAACTCGCAGAGCATATTTAAAATGTGTCTCATCACAACAATTTTGGAACCTGCTTAAATAATTTACACAAAAAGATATATCTGGTCTGGTACCAGAGCTTAGATACAAAAGAGCACCTATTAAATTTCTATACTTTATATCCTCATTTATATCAGCTTGTGCCAGTTTTAAATTTACTTCCATAGGGGTCTTATACAATTTTGCATTTTCAACATTATAACGTTTAGCTAAAGATTCAATATAAGATTTCTGACTCAAAGTCAAGATATTATCTTGATCATAACAATATTTAATATCGATACCAATATAGTTTTTTACTTTACCTTTGTCTTTCATTTTAAACTTGTCAGATAATTTACTTTTTATGTCAACAATAGCTTGTTCAGTTTTACAGCAAATTAATAAATCATCAACAAACAGTAGAATGTAAACAGTTAAGTCATTCTCTTCTTTAACATACAAACAATAGTCATATTTACTTCTGCGAAAACCAAGAGTTATCAAGAAATCATTGAAACATTCATACCATGCTCGGGGACTTTCTTTTAAGCCATATAATGCTTTCTTTCATTTATAAACTCTGTTAGTACCATCTTCATAACCAACTGGCTGCTTTACATAAACTTCAGATACAACTTTACCATTTGAAAAGGCTGTCTCTACATCCATTTGATCAATAACTAAAGCATTTTGACAATAATAAGACAATAACAGTTTAAGAGTCGGCATTTTAGCTACAGGAGAATAAGTATCATCAATACACTCAGTTTGTTGGAAGCCTTTCACCACTAGCCTGGCTTTATACTCCCTTTCACTCTTCCTTTTGTATATCCACTTCACATCAATTACCTTCTTGTCCTTAGAAGGTTTGCTTACTAGTGTCCATGTATTATTTTTCACAAGACTGTCCATCTCACAATTCATTGCTTCTTTCCATTTCATTGACTCTTCACATGTAATCGCCTCCTGAAANCATTCCATTTCATTAACTCATCACATGTAATCGCCTCCTGAAAATTTTCCGGAACCAAAGCATCACAAAAATTGACATTAATGCAGGAATAACCAAATTCCTCATCAAAACGAAGTGGAGGCTTAACTTGTCTTGTTGAGTCTTTTTTTGTTATCCTATCTTCATCATCTTTTATCTCGTCATCATTATTTATTTCCTGTGTATTATCCTTTTCCAACTGTTTTGCCATATCCATCTTCTCTTGATTTGTATTAGGTGAATCTTCAATTTTATCTTGTTTCTCATCTTCAAATCCACACAATATTTCATCTTCTTCTATTACATCACAATGTCTAGCAATAATTACTCTGTTGTTAACCAACACTCTGTATCCAGTGTCAGTATATCCAAGTAAAATTCCAGCTTCTGCTTTCTTGTCCCATTTTGATCTTCGCCTTTCTTCTGGAATTCTCATAAACACTTTACTTCCATACATTTTCAAATTTTTAACTGATAGCTTTCTTTTAAAAAATATTTCATGTGGCGCTTTCCTTTCAATAGTATTAGTCAATGTCCTGTTTTTAAGATATGCAGCTGATTTAATTACTTCAGACCAAAATTTTCTTTCTACTTTTGCTTCTGATAAAAGACATCTGCCCATATCCATTAATGTGCTATTGTATCTCTCTGCTGTTCCATTTAGTTCATGAACATATGCTGGACAAGGTTTTATTACTATTCCCTTTTCTTTTGCAAAATTGAAAATCTCTTGCATTCATATATTCCTTGCCATTGTCACATCGCAGTTCTTTTATTATCTTTCCTGTCAAGTTTCGTACCTCATTTACATATTGCACTAAATAATCATATACCTCATCTTTTGCCCTGATACAATAAACTTTAACTAATTTGCTGTAATCATCTATGAAACTCAAAAAATATTTTTCTCCCTGATTTCCTGAAGTCTGATGTGGTCCATTTAAATCTGTGTGTACAATCTCTAATAGCTCCTCTGCTCTTCTTCGATTATGGTGAAATGGTAGGTTATGCATTTTGTTTTCAATACATGTTGCATACCTTAGGTATTCAGATTCAATCTCTTTAGGTAATCCATCCAATGACTGAATTTTGCACATTAATTCCAAAGTTCTAAAATTTATACGTCCCAATCTACGGTGTAGTTTTTCTTTATATAGTCATATTTCTTTTACTTACATTCGCTTGCATTATTTCTTCAATCATGTAGCTTTTCATCTTATACAATCTCTCATCTATAATTGCCACTGCAAGAACCTTTCCATTTGTGTTTTAAATTTTTGACAATCTCCTTCTTGAAACAATTGAATGTTTGTCTGTAATTCTTGAATAACTTAACAGGTTTGCCTTTATTTCTTTTACATAAAAAACATTTGTCAACATCACTTCCGATTTTTGTCCATACACCAGGAAACAAGTGTTAATATTACCAACTTTTGTAGCTTCCAATATTGTTCCATCACCAATTTTTACTTGGACAGGTTTCTTCAATGTCTCGCAAGTATCAAAGTACTCATCAGTGTTTATAATATGGTCTGTACAACCACTATCGAGTAACCATTCTATTTGCCCTTTCTTTGGCTTGTCATTTTCACTTGTTGTGTATGAATTGTTTGCAATGGTAGTATGAAAACTATTACATTGACTCTCATGACTACTTTGATGATAATTTCCTCGTCCTCTATGCAAATTTCTAATATTCTTTGATCCACGTCCTTGGTAACTGGATGATCCACGTCCTTGGTAACTGGATAATCCATGTCCACGGTAACTAGAAAAACCACGTCCACGGTTTACATTTCTGGAACGACAATCTCTTCTAAAGTGACCTGGCTTTCCACAGCCAAAACAATTTAAATTATTCTGATTTGATGACCTGGCTTCTGCTCGAAAAACATTTGATTTATCATTTGATGTGTCACTCGCATTCTCTGCCTTTTTTAACTTTGTTTTACTTTTTAAATAGTTCACAGTTCTCTCACCCTCCGGTAGAACATCTATTAAATCACCAATATGGCTGTAATTAACTGGTAGCGCCTTCAACATATAATTTAGCTTTTCCTGCTCCGATACTATTGCTCCTGCTTGTTTTAGTTCGTTTGTAGCTTTCTCAAAGTCGTCGAAGAATAAACTAACCTCCGAGTAATTTTTTAATTTGATAGTTTCCAGATTATGTCGGCACACTATCTGCAACGTCGTTGATTTTTTTAGATACATCTCGTCAAATTTTTTGAAAATCTCATAAGCTGTATCGAGCTCTCCTATGTATTCCAGCTGTTTATTTGATATGGCACTATAAATGTAATTTGTTGCCTGGACATCTCTGTAGTCCCACTTGTCATCATCAGTCTTCATTTTCGGGATTACTGCCACATCCTTACACTTCTTAAACTGTAAAAACTTTAGGATTCGTAATTTCCAATTACAATAGTCCACTCCATCGAAAATTGGAATGTTTATGTCGCTATTTCTAGCCATCATTGTGGTTAACAAAACTGTTCTTTTTTCGGAATTTTCATTAAACTATTTCACTCGTTCACTTCCGAACCACACTTCCAAACCGCGCTTTGCTACCATGTTAGGATAATAGAAGTAAAGCAAACAACACTTTGTTATACACAGATGTATTTAATAAGCAATTAACTGACATAAGTAACCGACATCCCTCCGTGATCTCGAGTCCGCCATGGAGTAGTGACGAAACACAGTGTTGCCATTTGAAATGTACCATAAAATAACAATCACAAAAATAGCAATGCATCATTTGAGTATTTTAAACATGTAGGTACCTCATATTAAATTTGGAATCTTTATACACACTGCTTCATCACTTTTGATGTTAACTGCATTAATGTGTACCATTACATATTAACTCAAAATGAACAGCATTAACAATATTGTAGGCCTTAATTTCTGTGAATAATGTTGGAGTATAATATATATACCAAAAACATAGCTTGTAAATACAACAAGGAAGACATTAAACTAAAAATACTTTTAATTAGAAAATAATTTCTTTATTATTTTAATTATAAAATATGGCTGTATAAGTTATGTACTACATACACTTTATTTAAATTATGAGAGATGTATTTAAGTAAAGTGTTTTATTAATGGTTATTATATTATTTGTGTAAATACCTTACATGGTACTAGATGATATATTACGGACTGAGAATAATAGAAACTGTTCGGTTTTATTATTAATTTAATTTCCTATGTAATGCTTGCTTCATTCGGTGCCCTTCTCTGAAATTTTTCCTCAAGCTGCCACTGCTTAAGATCACACTAAACATGGTGCAGGCTATCAGAGACTAACAGTAAGAATTTCTATGCTCCTTGGCATTTAGTAATAGTATGAGAGTAATCAATTTCCATGTTGTCAGTCTCACTTGCAAACCAAAATCAAAGTAAATGTAAAATATAAAAAAAAAGAGCCACTGTGTCATTCAGTGTGTGATCAGCATGGCGTCTCCCACTCCAGCTGCCAATAACCAATTTGAAATTTTGAGAACCCAGTGCGCCTACAACAAATAACAGCACTTACTCACGTGCACTAGACGTGCTGCACAAACTCCGGGTTGAGGAAAGAGAAGCCCATGAACTCTGTCTGGTCCAGGTTCATCATGAACAGTTTGTCGGTCGGCGTGAGGTCTGTCTTCTCCGATGTGAACTGCTTGTCAAAGTTGCTGACATCGCGGCGGTGTTTCTGCAACATACATCAACACAATATGAATGCACTGTACATTTTTTGCCATCAATTTAACAGCACCTCTGAAAAGAAATTTGATGTTGTATGAGTGATCAATATAGCACTCATGCTAGCTGCATGTAACCAACTTCCAGTCCCAACATTGAACTGTGTTTTTGCAGTGAGAACTTTCAAAACCACATGATTTGGACTGAAGTCAGCCCATTTTTACATATATAGTATACATTTGGAAAAAGTCAGTGCAGTACTGTTTTTTCTGATGAAGTTTAAATGCACTTGGGATACACTGAAGTTATGCTAAATAGAGTGTAAAAAAGTTAACGTAAACAAATGTCACCATTATTGTGTGAACACATGAATTTAAAATTTTTATGAGCAATCAGTGGTTAGCAACATGCATAAATAAAAAAAAATCATTCTGCCTCATTTTTTTGTCTATGGTTTCACATATGTTCCCAACTATAAACCCAACCTGACACAGTTTAGGATTTTAACCAGAGTTACAAAAAACTTGAAAACTCCTGAAAACCTACCATAAGAATTAAAACTGATTGTATTTAGACGTGTATTTAAATTAAGTTTTAGACAAATAATACAGGATGTCTCACTCCAAAGAACAGTTAAGGTTGCAAGTAGGCCGCTAGACTACCAAAAATATATAAAAGGACAGGAATTCAAGTACTCGCAGAGTAGTACTTGTCGACAGGCGCGCGCACGCGCACACACACACACACACACACAGAGAAGGACAACACATTTTCCACGAGGTTGCGCGATTACAACGTCAGGCAGTGAGTTGTAGGACACTGCAGTATGGTGGCAGGGCGCTGTTGGTAGTAAACCCTAGGGTAGGGCGGAAAAATTGAAAATTTGCTGGTATAACTGATAAGTGTAGTTTGGAGCTGAGGTTATCTTATGTTGAGGCCTGGCGGCTGCCTGGATTTTGTTATGAATTGGTGAGCTAATTCCCAGCGTCTGAGTTCTCAGCTATTGTTTGTAGGTGGTAGGGCTCTCACAACTCTGGTACTGTAGCAGGAATCAGAATCATTGTGTTATGCTGCAGGTGCTGCAACTGGTTTGTCCTGTAGGTTATTGATGTGACCAGCTATGACTTGTTTCGTATCTGCTCTGTGGCCATTCATTCTCTGCCTGAGTTTGTTAGTGGTGAGGCCGAAGTATTCTGCATTACAGTGTTGACACTGTAGTTGATAAATCAGATTTTCAGTTGCGCAGTTGTAGTTGCCTTGGATGGGGTATTACGGCTAGTGAGTCTGATATTGAAATAAGTTGAGGGTTGGTGAATGGCACAGGAGGCACAGTGTGAGATGTTGCAGGGGTGGGATCCTTTGGGGATGATAGTTTGGTTGGCATTTGTGGTAGACTGCAGCTTTGGATGAACCAGTTTGTTGCGGAGGTTAAGTGTGCTTTTGAAGACCAATTTGGGTGGTTTGGAGAGCAGGTCTTGTGTTTGTGGTGAGGAAGCCAGAATTTTGTATCCAGAGTTGAGAATGTTAGAACCGTCAAGATGATTACTGTGTTTTCTCTACAAACAGGTTATCTGCAAAATTATGTGTCATTCAAGATGACTCAGCAAATAACATGTATAAGACACTGAAGGAAAAGCTACACCAAGCTACCCTTGAAGCACTAGGTGAGGAAGACAAGGTAATAAGGAAACCAAAAGAAATGTGGTGCGACGAAATTATACAGTATTTGGTGCAAGATTAAAAAATGTTATACGATAAATGGCTCACCAGGAAATGAGATTAAAACCCTGATGTATCTCTGCCCATACATAGTTCTAGCTTGTCTCTGAGCACCCTCTTTTAGCATCTCAGTCTGGAATTAAAAGAATGGCCCCAGGCTACAGCTACAGACAGTGGTTTGTAGGGCTAGTGAACTGGCCCTGCAACTACATCGCAGACTTCGCTACGGTCATAGTGCCCCCCAACGACCTACTTTCACCCAACTACCAGTACTGCTGAATGGACACAGCCCAACGGGCCTTCAATGACCTGAAACATAGGTAACGCAGGTCAAGCCTTCGGTGAAGTATGGCGCGAGGCACTTAGGGCGCAAGGGATGGATGAGTTTGCGCAGAAAAGGCAGGCAGTTTGCAAGTCCAGACACCTGGATCACTACCAGTCAGTTAATAGCATCTTCCAGTGCTGGCCGCGCCACAACAACGCCTTCTGGAAAGTCTTTGTGTTGTGGCCGGTCCACGCAGCTGTGTATCAACTACATGATGATGACATTTCTGCAGGTCTCACTGGTGCCAACGAGATGAGGTGCGCCGTGGGCGAACACTTCCACTGGTCCCTGGATCGACAAAGAGACTTGCAAGTATGTGCACGTGTGCATGTTGTGCCAGACGCGCAAGATCTGCCACTGTGACAGCACAGAACAGCAGTGCCCCCAAGAACCAACCCAGCCATTTGACATAGTCGCCCTTGATGTTATGGGTCCCTACCCCAGAACCACCCAGGGCAAACATTTCATCGTCGTCGTGACCGACCTCTTCACCTGCTGGGTGGAGGCATTCCTAATCAGTAACACCTGGGTCAGCATCATCGCCCACTTGCTGGAGTCAGAATTTTTTCCCAGGTGGGGTTACTCCCAGGTGCTCCTGACTGACAGTGACACTCTTTTTGTAGACCATAGATGGCGGAGAGACTATGCTCGTTGGCAAATAGGCACCACACCACCCCTGTCTACCACCCCCAGGGCAACCCGACTTAGTACCGGAATCAGGAGGAACACAAAGTGGAACATACACTTACCCTGGGCACTGTTATATTTACGTAAGCATGCCAACGCCATGACCAGGGTGTCACCCACATAGCTACTGCAAGGGTGGGAACTGCCAAGGCAGGGTCAGCTAGAGGTGCGGGACCAGGAGAAGCCGGAGAAAAGTCCCATACACCACGGAAAGATGATGTAGCACAAGAGAGACTTCGTGCACGCCCATCAGGCAGCATACATTGCAGGTCATACGCCCACCACTTCCCCCCCCCCCC
>NQII01001962.1:179439-250719 GCA_002778355.1 Clitarchus hookeri | reverse complement strand
ATCACACAAACTTCAACTCAGACAGCATGTGTACGTGCGTGGACATACATCCCCTGTCAGCAGGGCACAGACAGTTTTGCATGGGACTAGCTCCCCATTGGTTGGGCCTGGGGACCACTGTAGACATCGCAGGTGCTGCATCCTACCTGGTACAGCTCAATGGTGACAGGCCACAGAAAACCCATCGCGATTATCTGCGTGCAGCAAATGACCCAGGTAGTGACCACGCCAGGTGCAGATGTCACCCGTGAGTCGCGCGACCCAGAGGGCGAGGTGGACTTGCCACAGTGTTCATGAGCTCCACCCATGCTGAACCTCATGACAGCAGGATTGACACACCTGTTATGCCCACGGACTTCGCAAGGTTTCAACTTGGAAGCTATACACCTGGGAATGTTGAACCCACCACCCCCATGTGCACAGGGACTCCATGGGGTGTAGACTGTTCCTCAACTTCATCCCCGAATTTAGTGGTTTCCCGCCAGAGGATTCCAAATTTAGTACTGAGCAGACATCCCCAGATGTTGTGCGCTTTCCGCTAGCAGATTCAGAGTCTATTGTTGATCAACCCCTGTCACAACCGGAAATGCCTGAGACACCTTGGTTCTATTGGCCGCTGCCGGATGTGTCCCTGGAGGATTCCATCCTACGCTGCGCAGTAGTCAAGGTGGACGACGAGCCACTCCCACGGGTAAGGCTGACGAGACACAGGGTACCTACATCACAGACCTGGATGCACTATCCCTAGAGTAGGGATAGTGAATCCAGCGAAAAAGGGGCTAGGAGTATCCATTCCCAGCAGGGCTTGGAGTATCCTCAGGTGCCGTTCGCAGTGCAGGGAGTTCAGCCCATCCCCTAACCTCAGGGAACGCAATGCTGAGACGCTACAACTCAAGCACCCACCGCCGCAGGTGAGCCCACTTCTGCTGCCACACACTGCCTCTTTTCTCACCTACGTAACACACAAGCCGGTGACACCTAACGCCACACCGCCCCGTAAGTCAGGACGCACGTATTCTGGTCTCACGCGCTTGTGCCTATGATGGTGTGGGGGGGGGAGGCGTTTGTCATCCAACCTCATCCCTTGGCCGGTGTAACTTCGTCATGAGCTGCGTGCACGCAAGATGCAAGGTCGTGCCACGCTTGCGATGCATGTGTTACGTATTTTCGGTGCGTTGACGTATGTATAAAGTGCACCTAGGTTGGCCGATGGCTGAAGCCACCACAAAAAAGGTTCTGTTAGTATTAAGGCTTTTATGTATTTGTTATTTTGCAGTGCACTTATGTGCACAGTCTTGTGATTAGCATTGTGTTTTCCTTCCATTTTGATCATGCTTCATTATCCATGCACGTGGTCGGCCCGGGCCTTCCGCTTCCGGCGCAGGCTAATATCCCCACTTCCGACAGCCATTCACCAGTCTCTCATTAGAGTTCAAGCCAGACAGGTGTGTGCCACATGGCCTGCAGGAGCCTCAACTTTGTTAATATGTACTGATCTGGTAATTCTGTCTGTTTAATTAATATCTGAAATTGTTTTATTTGCCCCCACAGCCGGCCTGGCCCTTCTGTTGTTCCAGTCCAGATTTTTGCAAGTGTAAATTATGCAGGAGGATGATGTCTGCATGTTTTCTCTGGGATCTTCAATTTTCTCCACCCTTGCATTCCGGTACTGTTCCAGTCTCGCCTCACTTCACCCTCATTGGCTCTCCAGACCTCGTTGTTATGAGCCACCCAAATCTCTCAACTGAACTCCGTTGTTTCAAAGGGCCCTTAAGTAATAATTTCGGCCTCTGGCTTTTCTATTGTATGTGACTTAGTATACCTACCTCGGGCTGGTTAAGGCGAGGCCTCATGGAAGTCTTTTGTGCTACAGTGTTTCTTGTATTATTCAATAACATTCCTTTTGAGTTAATGTAGGGTCTAGTGCATTTCAGTGTCAGAATAATGTGTAATAAACGCTGGATGGCTCTGGACTCAATACACATGTGGTCACACTTATTTACTAAGTCTAAGTAATTAGCCCCCCTGCACTTGTGTTTGGTGTGCTCTGTGGCCAACAATAAAGCAGAAGAGTATGTGTCGGCAATAAACATCCAGCCATATGGCAACGTAACGACCCTGATAAAGAGTTTTTGCTCATTGCGTGGCTATGCGTGAAATCAAGGCATGAGGCCCTGGGATTACATGTGCACATCTACCTCCACCTACTGCATTACCAACTGATGATGATAACACTATGTACATTACGAAAAGCCATGTTTCTTATAATTACCTTATTTGAAACAATATAAAAATTTTAACATAGAAGTGTTATTCAAAAGTGACTTAAGTGACAGGATATTGTAAGCATAAATGTATCCTTGAATGTTGCTTGCCCTGTGTACTTAATGTACTATAGTGGAAAATGTTTTGAATATCAAATTGTCGCAACGTTTGGTGTTGCTACATTTTATTGTGTTACATTCAGGCCGAAACAGAAGTTTAACACATCCACTTCGGCTAGGGAAAGAAACAGTAGTAGAATAAGAAATTGATGGAGAATATCATTCTACTTGTTATGTCTGTGTTCTGATTAGCATTCTCCGAGAAAAGGAGAGAAACAGTGAGTACATAAGCATCATTCCAGTTATTTAATAGAACACTTCCCTTTCACTCTAAACGTGTACAGGAATTCAAATAAAAGCTCAAGTTAACTCCACAGAGCAATATTCTGAATGCCACCAGAATGACTTACAGTTTTACAGTTTGCCTTGTGCCAAGGTCTGGCTCTCGGAAATATGTCAGGCTATCATGTATGGCTATCGTGTGATAATATCCATAAATAACTTTTATCAGCACTAGTTTTATGCAATAAATTATGTATACATGGGATATTCATGTGTGTATAAAAATAATTTGTATCAGTTTCAACCACTTTTGTTTAGTTTGCATGTTCCCTGTCTTTATTTCAGCTGATATATTCAATAGTTTGGTGAAAGACATTAATGTATTTAAATACATTTTCCTGTTTTTAGTATGTTAACATATATACATTATTATGAAAATATTAAACAAACCGAAAGATTACTTTTAAGTTTTTCATCGTAACCATAAGAATTTTAAGATTATACATGGTGCCAAATAAATTTCCAATCTTAAATGTTTAATTTTTTCTAAAAAAAAAATTTTAAGAGCCCTTTGTACCTGGGGCTTTTTTGGCCATTTGAGGCACAGAAGCGAGGGAGCAATAAGGGTGACACTGACCCACATATCTATTGCTCCAGCACATCTACACGCAAGGTTCTGAGATGGCATGCAGTGTTCCTGTTGTACCGCTGGAACTATGGGACTTTAAGCAGTGGCCCTATAATTTTATTAGTGCAATGTCTTTAGCACAGTTCACATGTCCCTGTACTAGCTATAAGTGTTTGTGATAAGTACATTTCTTGATAAGGCAATGTGAAAAAACAGTTTTTAGTTATGTTGGAGGGCTCCAAATTATTGTTTGTAATGTGCATGGTGTCTTGAAAGCAGTCTAGGTACCTCGTCTTAAGTGTTTTTTTTTTTCTATAGATCAGTACATACAACACACTTCAAGTAATTTAATTTAAAAAATGTATTTCAAACACATTGCAATGCAGTTCAAGCTCCAGGTGCATAATCCTCTTAAAATGGCATGAATACCATGCAGTAATTTTGATACTACATTTGCTTGCTACTAGATTCCCTTCTACTTACTTTGACTTTGAATTTTTAGTTGAACTTATTAAAACTTCAAACAAATCAGAAAATTAATTTCCAGAATGTTTTTCCATGGTATTTGTTGTGAACTGTATGAGGCTATAGTTAAATTATGTTGAACTGTTGTGTATGTACTTTCAGAATTAGATTATGAGCAGAATAGTTAAAGTAAGTTGGCAACATGAACATGCAAGGCAAACAAGCAAAGGCACGGCCTTCGCCGGGTAGCCATCATAGTGATGTGTGCCAAGTGTGAAACACAATAGTTGGCGACGAGGTTGAAAATATTGAGTATAGGCCAGGGTCTACAAAAATGGCACAAATTAAAGCCATAGGCAAGTTTGTGCCAAACCAGGAGTCAGGGAACTTGTCTCGTGAACATTTACACTTCTATTGCATTGCAAACATCAAGGATAACTGTAGTGCTGTAAAGTAGTGTACAGCTGGATGGATGGCAGGCCTGCAGTGGAGTGATGGTATTAGGCAGTACGCATGGCTGCCGTTTAGGTTATACATGGTGTCTGATGTAAAATAATGAAGTATTGTATATCATTTACTCATGATTGACTGCAGCATGCAATCATTTAGGGTTACGGAACCTGGTAACTATGCAGTAACAAGTATAAATGTTTACATAGTGGTCTAGCTATCGGAAGTGTCAGGAGAACATGTGGTCTTGAATACAATGGTGGGCGTGGCAAAGTTTTACATTGTGCCACCAGACAAGTTTGATTTTCACACACCGTCTGAGTGACGCAAGTAGTGGATCAAGAGATTCAAACAATTCCCGATCGCAGCCGTCTTGCAAAGTAAACCGCAAGACACGCAAGTCAATATGTTATTGTACTGCATAGGGCCAGAAGCGGATGAGATTATGGTAGAATTCGCCATGAATAAAGACCAAGTAGCAAGGTGAAAGGTCAATTTGACAAGTTCTTGCTAGTAAGAAAAAATGTTGTCTATGAATGAGCCAAATTTTTTAAGAGAAGACAATAAGACAGTGAACCTGCAGATGTGTTCATAAACAACATGTTTAAACTCGCTGAAACGTTGACCTACAGTGCCTAAAAGATGAGCTTATCACTACAGTATTAGTTATTGGGGTAGCTGACGATAAGCTATCTGAAATATTGCAAATGGACAGCATATTGACTACAGATCAAGCTGTTACATGCATACGACACACAGAGACTGTGCGACAATAATAAAAAGTAATAAGGCAGCCCGAGCTAACCACTGATGCTGCACGTGGTCCAACAAAAAACTACCGGCGCCCATCGAAAGCTCACGGAAAAAATACAAGCGATGGGTGTCAACAAAATGCAGATGCTGTCACAAGCAGGTGCACAAAATTCTGTGTCACCCCTTCACAAAGATATCTTCAGTGCTCGACTAATAAGGCTAAGTGTCATAAGTGTACAAAACCAGGACACTATGCAAGATGATGTAGATACATGAACGTCCAAGAACGTGACGCAACAGAAGTAAATGATCAAGGCTATGGACATTTGTTTAGACCCTTGGTTTATACATGTGCAAGTGGGCAGCTCGCTGGTCAAATTCAAAGTCTATACAGGTGCGGCTGTAACTGTGATTGGAGAGAAACTATAGTACAGGTTAGGCATGGTGCTGAAAAAAACCAACAAAAAACGGTTTGGTGCAAGCAGTTGAGCAGCAGATGATATAAGTGTGGTGCGAGTATGCTTGTCTATTCACGATCAGTGTAGTGAACAAAATATCTTTGTTGTTGCAGGTTAGCACATACCACTGTTAAGACCAGCCTTAAGAGTGTTTAACCTAGATAGGTGTTGGAGAGGTTTCTAGAGATATTTAATCTGGATTGGGAAAGCTCAAGCAAGAGTATAAAACAGTGTTTGAAAAGGACAGCAAGCCATTTTTAATTTCCGCACCACGAAAGGTAGCATTGCCTGTTCGAGATGTTGTCCGAAGGGAGCTACACAGAATGGTCCAACATGTGGTGTGATCTTGCAAAACAGTTCACAAACAGAGTGGTGTGCTCCAATGGTAGTGATGCCTAAAAGGATGAGGCCGTAAGAATCTGTATTGATTACACAGAATTAAACAGATATGTATGCCGAGAATGCCTGCAACTACCATCTGTGGATGAGTCGCTGTCGCAACTTGGGGAAGCCAAAGTGTTCCCGAAACTAGACACCTCTAATGGATTTTAGCAGGTTCCTTTGGACAAGCACACTGCAACACTAATTACCTTTTTGACCCCATTTGGACGGTTCTATTTTAACCCTTGCCTTTTGGAATAAATTCTGGCCTGGATTATTAACAACAAAGGATGCAGGAAATACTGGAAGGGATGATAGGGACAGTGAATCAAGCAGACATCCTCGTCTATGGGGCAACACCTGAAGAATATGATGAAAGGGTAGATCTAGTTTTAAGGATGTTGAAAGAAGAGGGGATCACACACAATAAAAATAAGTGTCAATTTCGAGTGTCAACAGTAAAGTTCCTAGGATGTGTTGTAGGCAAGGTAACGGTATAACCTGACTTGGAGAAAACAGAAGCTATAAGTGAAATGCCAGAACCTACAAATGTACATGAACTGCGATGATTTCCTGGGAATGGCAAACTACCTTACGAAATTGATCTTGCATTGTCAAGCAAGATACAACCACTGCTCACTGTTCACCAAGCTAACAAACCACTTTCACCCAAAGCCCAGTGAAATCATAGAGACGTTTTTAAGTTCCTGAAGTGCAACCAAAAAGAAGGGGAAACAATTACTGTGCACATTGCAAAGCTGTGATAACTAAGCACATACTGTAATTTCCTTAATTGGGATTGCATGTTATGAGAGTCTGGTTTGTAGAGTATAATACAAAGCTTTACATGAGATACTCCTTGTTAAGAATAAATTGATTTTATAAGAGGCTGTGGACGTCGCAGTGGCAACGGAAGCAGGAACAAGGTGGACTTGCGAGGCAGTACATTTGGTGGAGGAAAACATGAACAAAATGAACAATGCATTCTTGAGAAATGTGAATGGGCAGGCTTGGTAAAGTCGAACAGTGTATCAGTTGACAGGCAAAGAAAGGAAATAAGAGAAGAAAATCAGTTATGTTGGCAGTGCAGTGACAACCAAGCAGTCAATAGATGCCGGCATATAAGCACAGTAAGCCATTTTTGCAAAAAAAAAAAAAAAATGAAGACACTTTAAACAGGCATGCATAACCAAAAAAAAGAAGCAGCAGGCAGGTTTCAATACAAGAGACTTGAAGCGACCGAGTTCCACAGAGGAAGTGCAGCAGTGTGAGGTGGACAATGCAGAATATACAGGGCCAGAATGTACATTGTACAGTATGCACGAACAACCACATAGGAAGCCATGGTGTATTGAAGTGTTGTTGAATGGGCGACTGATGAGTCTGAAAGTTGACACTGTAGTGGCCCATTCCATTATTAGCTGGCACACCTACCAGTTCCTCTGTAGCCTGGTGAGCTACCCTTGAAGAAGGAGAACATGTTATTTCATACTTGGTCCAGTAAACTTTTAGAAGTGTTGCAGGTCAAGGGAGTGACAGTGCAACTTAAAGGGAGTTAGTTATGACAGGAGGATGACAGCCAAATTTTTTGGGGCAAGATTTGTTTGCGCCACTTTGAATTAAATTGGTTGGGCTAAATAAGGTTTGGAAAGACCTGGCAGGATGGATTGTTAGTTAATTTCCTGCAGTGTTCAAATCAGATGAACTAGGAAAATATGTGGGGCCACAGGTTACCATTAAGTTCCACAGGACCACATTCCTGTGTTCAAAAAGTGACGGTCAGTACAATTTGCATTGAGAGACAAGGCGAGTTAGCAGATAAGAGAGATTGGTGTGAGCAATGCCTTTATTACCCATATTAAACAAAAAGTTATCAAACAAACTAATGAGCCTACTTTCCTTTACATGGATACAAATAATTTTGATTAAGTTATTAAAAGGTTAGATGGTAGGTGGGTCTTGATGTCCCATTGATAGCAATATCATTAAAGATGCAACCAGAAACAAATGCAATACTAGTGAGACAATTACAAATACACACATGCCTTGCCTGGGACTTGAGCACACAACGCCTCCTACCGTAAGTTGGCGTGCAACCAACTACATCACATAAGTAGGATTCGGGACATTAACTTTGATAATAATCAGTCTAAAATTTTGGTATACTATGATTATCAAATTCAAATATTTACAGGGACATAATTTTGAAAACAAGTGCGTGAGTCACTTAATCAAGGTAAGTTTTCATGGCCTACCATAACACTACTTATGTGCAGAATTTCGTGGAAAAAAACTTGACGGGTTCCCAAGATATGGCATATAAGCTTTAGTTTCTCATTTGGCACTATAGTACAAAACATCATAAAACAGGCTTTGCATAGGCATATTTGATGTTTCTATTAGATACTGAAATATGTCACATTATTTAATAGATATGATAAACTCATCGAAATATTTATATTGCAGTCGTACTGTAAATAAAGACAGAAACACTTTAAACATGGCCTACTGTAGCACTATTAGTGTGAAAAATTTAGTGGGAATCGGTTGATTGGTCCCGGACATACGACAAAAAAAGCTCAATTTTCTCATGTGGTTGTATCTTCATTACTGGAGAACAAAACTGAGATTTATTGACACATTCTATGTTTGTCATAGATATTGTTACATAAAAAGTTGGTTGAAATTGTTTGGGACAAGTGGCATACTGACATAAAATATTTGTATTGCTGTGATTTTGAAAATATGTGACTACCTCCTTAAGTCATATCAATTTATATGGACTACAAAAGTATAACTTGTCGTCTGAATTTGGTGGGTATCAATTAATAGTTTCTCGAGATAGGACATGGAAACTTAATTTTTCATGTGGTACTATCTTCCAAAATGGCGGATAAATTAATTTATGTATTCACTCATTTGGTTTATTGCATACTGTGTTTTAAAAAATTCATAGGTGGATCCACCGGTGGTTGATATATCGGTGTACACCGGTTGAGGCATTTTTCGAACATCAGGTTAATATTTAGCAGTATTTTTGTCTGCTTCCAGACACATATTAATACAATTACAGTCAAATTCTAAATTTTTCATCGCCCATTTGTAAAACGTGACGTCCAAATTATTTTTGTATATTTTGGACTGCTTGAAAATTACGAGTTGTCGGTACGTTAACTTTTATTTTTCAGAGAAGGCATTTAAAAATTCATCGTTTGATGTTTTGGTGCATATCCACCAGATCCACCAAATTTTCAGGCCAGTTGAACTGGTGGATCAATCTGTTCTACCGGACTAAACTGAAATAGTAATTTTCGAACATCCGGTGCACATCGGTGGATGCACCGGTGAATTTTCAAATACGTGGATAGATATGATTAGCATACAAAGTTAGGTTGAAATTGGATATATTGTTTCGTTGATATAGCATGCTATGCTAAGATGTTATATGGATGCTATTTTGAAAATAAGCACTTGGCCTTCTTAAAATATAGCCTATTAATATATATGGCCTTACACAGTATTACTTGTTTGCCAAATTTGGAAGGAATTGGTTGATTGTTTCCCGAAATATGACAAAACTCCACTCATTCATGTAGCACTATCTTACAAAGTGGGGGAAAAACAGGCTCTGGGTAGACAAATTTTCTGATTGTAAAAGATACTGCCAGTGTACAAAGTTAAGTAGGTATTTGTTACATAGTTTCATAGATATAAAATTGTATTCTAAATTGTTTATATGGCTGCCATTTTGAAAATAATAGTCTGACTCACTAATAACGAGAGTTTTATGATCTACCATAGTATTACTTGAGTACCATAGTTGGTAGGAATTGGTTGATTATTTCCCAAGATATAACATTAAAACTTTATTTTCATATAGCACTATCGTACAAAATGGCTTACAAAAGAGGCTATATTGATGTATGTAAAAGATAATTTCAGCATAACCAGTTTGGTCAAAATTGGACAGACAGTATGGTAGATATTGCAAATAAACCTAAAATATTTATATAGCCATCTTTTAAAAAATAAGTGCCTTAGCCATTTAAATTGCATATATGAACATGGCCTATAATAGTATTACTTATATACCAAATTTGAACAGTAGTCTGTTGTGTTGTTACCAAGATATAATATAAAAACTTTATTTTTCATGTTGCACTATCTTCCAAAATGGCCAGTTAATAATATTATTGCTATTCAATGCATACATCTTGCACTATCAAAGTATCAAATTTGGTTTAAATAGGTTAAATGGTTCCCGAGATATAGGTAATGTAAAAGCTTAATTTTTTACATTTGCACTTTCTTCCAAAATGGTGTACTAATAAAATTGACGGTTTATAAATTCAGTGTTTATATCATGCACTGCCAATGTACCAAAAATGGTTTAAATCTGTGATGTGGTCCCCAAGATATAACATAAGTGCTTTATTTTTCAATTTGCATAATCTTACAAAATGGCAGAATAATAAAATGATTGGTTTCTTAATTCAATGATTACATCATGTACTGTCAGTGTACCAAATTTGATTTAAATTAATTCAATGGATCCTAAGACATTATGGAAAAGTTATTTTCCAATGTGTACTATGTAACAAAATGGCAGATAAATGCCATTATTGCTTTCTAAATGCAATGCTTATATAATGCACCCTCGATGTTCCAAATTTGGTTTAAATTGGGATTGGTTTCAGAGTGGCCTAGATCTCAAAATTGCCGCCATTTTGAAAATAAGCACCCAGCATGATTGAAAATTATAAAAGTCTGATGTCTTTACTAAAAACTACATGNTGCATTCCAGATCGACAACCAGGTGATTGCATAAGTCTATCATCTTTCCTTCGGAAAATAGGCTAAAAAAGATGGCACAATTTGGTTATGTGAGAGTTATAAGGAAACAGGGAACAGTATATGTGCCACTGTCTGTATCTGTTGCCCACAGTTAACGAGACATCAGCAGTATGGAAGGAGGACAGCTGTTCACCAAGCTTGATTTGAAGGAAGTGATTTTCAGGTATCAATTGATATAGCAGAAATTTAACACAATGAAAGAGCTTTTTAAGGTTTGATGGTTGCCATTTGGTGTTAGCAATGATCCAGTGATATTTCAGAGGTTGATGGATACTCTGTTTGTTGGCATTTTAGGAACTGTAGTCCTGCCTGATGATATGCGAGTCGGCTGCATCAAGTTCTTTAAGGACTGCAAATGCAGGACTCAAGCTGAAGATAACCAAATGTTTATTTGGAGTGGATTCCATGATATTCCTGGGACACAGAATTGACAAAATAGGTATACATCCCCTATCCAGTAAGGTTGAGGCTGTGCATACCAAAAAACAAAAAGGAGCTCCAAGCATTTCTCTGAATTCTGAACTTCTATGAGAGGTTCCTGCACAACAAGGCAGAAGTATGGAAGTCACTGTACCTGGATGTTAGCTGCAAAAGCTCCATGGCATTGGATGGAAGCATACAGTATGGCATTTCAAGATGCCAAGCAACTGATACAACCAGAGCACACACTGATGCAACACAACCTCAATAAGCCCTTAATTTTCACTTGCGATGCTTCTAAGTACGGGGTAGGAGCAATACTGGCCCATGACTTGGGTAATGGGAAGAAGCCCCAATAGCATTTGGCTCCAAGACCCTACAAAAGAGTGACTGGTACTATGCATTGGTGTACAAAAAGCCCCTGGCTGTGGTATTTGGGGTAAGAAAATTCAAACCATATTTTATTGGTAGAAAGTTTAAGACTGTGACTGATCATAAATCACTCCTATAGCTTCTACATCCCAAAACCCCTTCCAGATAGAATATTTCCTTGGTTGTTGTAATGGAGTCTAACATTGGGGATGTATGATTTTGATCTAGGGTACAAACCAGGGCACCAGATACAACATGCAGATACTCTTAGCAGACCGTCATTCCAGGCACCAGAGTTCGACGTACCAGCACCATGTGACATTCACATGTTGGAAGAGTCAACAAATATGTTTTTTTGCCCGGGTTAAATAGTGGCAGAAATCGGTAGGGACCCATTACCAAGGGTGCTGCAGTGCACAGTAAGTGGATGGCCAGCGATAGTGTCTTTGAAAATACAGGCATATTTTGTGCACAGGCAGGAATTGTCAGTACACAAGGAGTGTTTCTTTGTGGGGATACAGGGTTGTGAATCCATCCGAGCTGCCTTTAGAGGTGATGAATCTACATCATGTTTACCATGATGGGGTAGTACATATGAAAGCAGTCACTCAAAATCATTTCTGCTGACCAAAAATGGATGTGGCCATCGAGCAGGTGGTGAAGGAGTGCAAAATTTTCCAGCATTGCCAAAATAACACACCTAAAGTGAAAATGGTTGCCTGGCCAAAACCAGATAAACAGTGGCAGTTCACTGATTTTGCTGGCCTATTTCAAGGAACAAACTTTTTTTTATTGATACCTATTCCAAATAGCCAGAGATGAGGAGAGTCAGTAGTTTGTCTGCCACATCAGTTATTCAGGAGCTGCGAGATATTATGCTTAGTTGCTATAGGTTGCCAGATGTAATTTAGCAGACGATGGAATAGCATTCATATCCCGAGCAATGGCATGGTTCCTAAAGAGTAATGGAATATAAAGGGTTTTTTCTCCCACATACCATCCTTCAAGTAATGGGTTGGCCGAAAGGACTTAACACAATTAAGAAGTTATGGAAAATTGTTGAGGGTGACTGGTAAACACAATAGGCACAAACGTTGTTGGCATGATGGACAATTCCACAACAAGGCGACGCTACGCCACTGTGGAAGACAGGGTGGCATGTAGGGTCGTAGTTAATCAGCCAGAGTGTTACAGCAGCTCAGGTAAAGGATCGGAGATACATAATGTTCTGCATCAACAGATAGTGGGAAATTGGCGCTAACCCACCAGAACACCAGAGAGGAATCAAAGCTTCAGCGCTGCAGAAAATTTGGAAGAGGCAAACAGTTCAACTGCTTCCTGAGAATCATCTCCCTTCAGAGGGTTTCCTGCGAGTCCAGCTCGAGGAGGTATTCAAAGCAGAGCCTCAACATGATGTGTACCCACAAGGAGGGAAGACTATTTTGTCACATTTTAAAGGGCAGGAACTATTGTGTGTGCAGGGGCAGCCTTAACCATTGCGAGGCCCTGGGCGGCAGATCCTTGCCAGGCCCTTGTCCTTTGTGCAAAGTATGTGAATTGAAAGTAGGTATGAGATAAAATAAATAAATGTTGAGTTATAAAATATNCCTTGTCCTTTGTGCAAAGTATGTGAATTGAAAGTAGGTATGAGATAAAATAAATAAATGTTGAGTTATAAAATATTATATTAAAAGATTTATAAAAGTTAAAAAAAACAAACATAAAGATGACAAATTATTAATGATGATAAACTAAGTTACATAAATNAAAGATTTATAAAAGTTAAAAAAAACAAACATAAAGATGACAAATTATTAATGATGATAAACTAAGTTACATAAATGCCTTAAAAGATATACACAGGGATTTAAAAATGTTGTTTGCAGCTTTTCCTACGACTAAAATCTTTAACTAAAGCACAATAATCTAACAAATGAGCTACATCATTTTTAATTGAAAGAATAGCAAGGGCTGAAAGCCAATCTTGTGTCNGAAAAATAGGCTAAAAAAGATGGCACAATTTGGTTATGTGAGAGTTATTAGGAAACAGGGAACAGTATATGTGCCACTGTCTGTATCTGTTGTCCACAGTTAACGAGACATCAGCAGTATGGGAGGAGGACAGCTGTTCACCAAGCTTGATTTGAAGGAAGTGATTTTCAGGTATCAATTGATATAGCAGATAGTTAACACAATGAAAGGGCTTTTTAAGGTTTGATGGTTGCCATTTGGTGTTAGCAATGATCCAGTGATATTTCAGAGGTTGATGGATACTCTGTTTGTTGGCATTCTAGGAACTGTAGTCCTGCCTGATGATATGCGAGTCGGGTGCATCAAGTTCTTTAAGGACTGCAATATGCAGGACTCAAGCTGAAGATAACCAAATGTTTATTTGGAGTGGATTCCATGATATTCCTGGGACACAGAATTGACAAAATAGGTACACATCCCCTATCCAGTAAGGTTGAGGCTGTGCATACCAAAAAACAAAAAGGAGCTCCAAGCATTTCTCTGAATTCTGAACTTCTATGAGAGGTTCCTGCACAACAAGGCAGAAGTATGGAAGTCACTGTACCTGGATGTTAGCTGCAAAAGCTCCATGGCATTGGATGGAATCATACAGTATGGCATTTCAAGATGCCAAGCAACTGATACAACCAGAGCACACACTGATGCAACACAACCTCAATAAGCCCATAATTTTCACTTGCGATGCTTCTAAGTACGGGGTAGGAGCAATACTGGCCCATGACTTGGGTAATGGGAAGAAGCCCCAATAGCATTTGGCTCCAAGACCCTACAAAAGAGTGACTGGTACTATGCATTGGTGTACAAAAAGCCCCTGGCTGTGGTATTTGGGGTAAGAAAATTCAAACCATATTTTATTGGTAGAAAGTTTAAGACTGTGACTGATCATAAATCACTCCTATAGCTTCTACATCCCAAAACCCCTTCCAGATAGAATATTTCCTTGGTTGTTGTAATGGAGTCTAACATTGGGGATGTATGATTTTGATCTAGGGTACAAACCAGGGCACCAGATACAACATGCAGATACTCTTAGCAGACCGTCATTCCAGGCACCAGAGTTCGACGTACCAGCACCATGTGACGTTCACATGTTGGAAGAGTCAACAAATATATTTTTTTGCCCGGGTTAAATAGTGGCAGAAATCGGTAGGGACCCATTACCAAGGGTGCTGCAGTGCACAGTAAGTGGATGGCCAGCGATAGTGTCTTTGAAAATACAGGCATATTTTGTGCACAGGCAGGAATTGTCAGTACACAAGGAGTGTTTCTTTGTAGGGATACAGGGTTGTGAATTCATCCGAGCTGCCTTTAGAGGTGATGAATCTACATCATGTTTACCATGATGGGGTAGTACATATGAAAGCAGTCACTCAAAGTCATTTCTGCTGACCAAAAATGGATGTGGCCATCGAGCAGGTGGTGAAGGAGTGCAAAATTTTCCAGCATTGCCAAAATAACACACCTAAAGTGAAAATGGTTGCCTGGCCAAAACCAGATAAACAGTGGCAGTTCACTGATTTTGCTGGCCTATTTCAAGGAACAAACTTTTTTTTATTGATACCTATTCCAAATAGCCAGAGATGAGGAGAGTCAGTAGTTTGTCTGCCACATCAGTTATTCAGGAGCTGCGAGATATTATGCTTAGTTGCTATAGGTTGCCAGATGTAATTTAGCAGACGATGGAATAGCATTCATATCCCGAGCAATGGCATGGTTCCTAAAGAGTAATGGAATATAAATGGTTTTTTCTCCCACATACCATCCTTCAAGTAATGGGTTGGCCGAAAGGACTTAACACAAGTAAGAAGAAGTTATGGAAAATTGTTGAGGGTGACTGGTAGACACAATAGGCACAAACGTTGTTGGCATGATGGACAATTCCACAACAAGGTGACGCTACGCCACTGTGGAAGACAGGGTGGCGTGTAGGGTCATAGTTAATCAGCCAGTGTTACAGCAGCTCAGGTAAAGGATCGGAGATACATAATGTTCTGCATCAACAGATAGTGGGAAATTGGCGCTAACCCACCAGAACACCAGAGAGGAATCAAAGCTTCAGCGCTGCAGAAAATTTGGAAGAGGCAAACAGTTCAACTGCTTCCTGAGAATCATCTCCCTTCAGAGGGTTTCCTGCGAGTCCAGCTCGAGGAGGTATTCAAAGCAGAGCCTCAACATGATGTGTACCCACAAGGAGGGAAGACTATTTTGTCACATTTTAAAGGGCAGGAACTATTGTGTGTGCAGGGGCAGCCTTAACCATTGCGAGGCCCTGGGCGGCAGATCCTTGCCAGGCTCTTGTCCTTTGTGCAAAGTATGTGAATTGAAAGTAGGTATGAGATAAAATAAATAAATGTTGAGTTATAAAATATTATATTAAAAGATTTATAAAAGTTAAAAAAAACAAACATAAAGATGACAAATTATTAATGATGATAAACTAAGTTACATAAATGCCTTAAAAGATATACACAGGGATTTAAAAATGTTGTTTGCCGCTTTTCCTACGACTAAAATCTTTAACTAATGCACAATAATCTAACAAATGAGCTACGTCATTTTTAATTGAAAGAATAGCAAGGGCTGAAAGCCAATCTTGTGTCATCAAATTCCTCAAATATGTTTTAGTAATTTTTAACCTCGAAAAACTCCTTTCTGCAGACGCAACTGTCACAGGTGTGGTGACAATAATTCTCAAGACTACTTCGATAGTGGNGACAATAATTCTCAAGACTGCTTCGATAGTGGGGTACACTTCAGTTAAATTTTTTTCTATTATAGATTTTAGCACTGAGATTATGTCATTGTTTCCTTCATATACACAGATAAACATATTCAGTTCTTCATACAATTCATGTCCATCAATATCAGATGTGTCCCCTACTGNGAGTACACTTCAGTTAAATTTTTTTCTATTATAGATTTTAGCACCGAGATTATGTCATTGTTCCCTTCATATACACAGATAAACATATTCAGTTCTTCATACAATTCATGTCCATCAATATCAGATGTGTCCCCTACTGTCAGAGATATTTGCAAATTGCTGCATTGCTTCAAAAGTTCACAATTACTAATTTCCTTTAATCTTTTTATATTATACATGAAACCAAATATGTTCTCATGATGTTTAAGTGCCTCAAATCTAGGTTGGCAGCTTGCGCGCACATTGTGAACAATGACATAAAAATAATTTATTTTGAAAATCTCTTCAGCAGGCAATTGAAGGGCTTCATCTTCCCCTTCATAGTCAAAATGTGATATTTTGCGTCGCCTTCTCACGACTTTGAACTTTGTGTCAATACATTTTCCTCAGTTATTTCTCTCGCTGTTACCAAGGATGATTGGAAACCATTTTCCCTATAATTATCAAGACAATGTGTAAATGCGTCTAGGTGTTGTATAGCGGCATCTAGGTGCATTTTTTCGCTCTGCCACATTTTACTTATAATATTTATCTTTGTGAGAATGTCATACCATACGACGAGAGAAACTACAAATTCGTAGGTAGTTATTTCCTTTTCTATAGAATGACATTCACTAACCAACTGACAATCTGTTGTATTTTCTGCTAAATCCTTCAAAGCATCACATATCTCGCTTAGTTGGTATTTAACGGCCTTCACCGATTCTACCCTGCATTCCCATCTAGTTTCGGAAAGTGGTTTTAGCGATAAGGATTTTACATGTGCTTTTAAAATAGCCCACCTCTGACTCGAGCCGGCAGACAGAGTGTACAGCCTTTGTAGCAAACCAAAAAAAGATTTTGCGTGAACACAGGACAATGCTGCATCTCCTAGAGTGAGATTCCAGCTGTAACTCCCACAAGGTAAAAAATAAGCAAGTGGATTAATTTCAAGTATACGTTTCTGGACACCTTTTTTTTCTCCACGCCTATTGGCTCCATTAACATACCCTTGGCCTCTGCAATTTTGCAATGATATACCCAGCTGTTCTAGCTGTGTGTTTATATAATTAGTCAAACTCTCAGCTGTGGTTTTTTCGATGGCTAAAAAGCNAAGATTTTGCGTGAACACAGGACAATGCTGCATCTCCTAGAGTGAGATTCCAGCTGTAACTCCCACAAGGTAAAAAATAAGCAAGTGGATTAATTTCAAGTATACGTTCCTGGACACCACTTTTTTCTCCACGCCTATTGGCTCCATTAACATACCCTTGGCCTCTGCAATTTTGCAATGATATACCCAGCTGTTCNTTTTTTCTCCACGCCTATTGGCTCCATTAACATACCCTTGGCCTCTGCAATTTTGCAATGATATACCCAGCTGTTCTAGCTGTGTGTTTATATAATTAGTCAAACTCTCAGCTGTGGTTTTTTCGATGGCTAAAAAGCCAATAAAATGTTCTTCAATGTCAGCTGTATTTGTATTAAAAAATCTTATAATAATTGACAGTTGCTCAACACGAGAAATGTCACGAGTACAATCAAGAATAATCGAGTAATATTTATTCTTTATTATTTTGTCAACAGTTTGAGTCTTCACGTGACTTGCCATTAATTGTATGAGCTCATTTTGAATATTTTTTCTAAGGTAGTGGTCATTAATCGTCTTGTCTGTTACTTGTTTTAGGTGAAGTCGCAACATTGGATCAAATTGGGCTTTTAACTTTACTAAATCTATAAATTTGCCGAAAGTCTCACTTGAATCTGAGTCAGATATTAATTTTTCTCTATGACCTCTGAAGGTCAAATTGGGAGATGCTAAAAAATTTACAATTGCAAGCAGTCTTTCTAAAACATCTCTCCAACGCTGCCTTTCTTGTTTAATTTGAGTCTGGGCTATAGAGTCATATCACCGTGTCAAAAAATTGGGCAAGAGATTTAAATTGGTTTTCAACATACAATCTTTGTGCTGTTGGCTAGATTCATGAGACTTTAGGTAATCAAAGTGTTGCCAATCACACACTCCTTCACTGGATCTAATTCTTGTATTTCCTAGTCCGAACATTCAACACGGAAANCAAAGTGTTGCCAATCACACACTCCTTCACTGGATCTAATTCTTGTATTTCCTAGTCCGAACATTCAACACGGAAAGCAGTAAACGGCATCCTTTGTTTGTGTATAAATCATCCAGCGCCTGTTAAGCTTTTAACCTNTATTTCCTAGTCCGAACATTCAACACGGAAAGCAGTAAACGGCATCCTTTGTTTGTGTATAAATCATCCAGCGCCTGTTAAGCTTTTAACCTTTAGCTAATATTTTACTGTAATGATATTCACTGAATCGCCGCCCATTATCATTTACGGGGAAAAAATCAACTTTAACCCAGATTGGACCTTTCAATACAATCTCAGTTCGATCTACATCAGTCATTATTAAGGGCCACAAACCGGGGTCATATTGAGGATTCAGATTTTCAATTCTGCCAGTTATGGATGTAGACATAGACTCAGATATGTATTCTTGGCTGGATACTGTTGACGGCGGCGGCAGTGTTGTAAGAGACAATGATGTTGTTGACTCATTATTATCCTCGCTATTGTTACTAGGTGGCAGCGGCACCCATGACGANCAAAGTGTTGCCAATCACACACTCCTTCACTGGATCTAATTCTTGTATTTCCTAGTCCGAACATTCAACACGGAAAACCATTAAACGGCATCCTTTGTTTGTGTATAAATCATCCAGCGCCTGTTAAGCTTTTCACCTTTAGCTAATATTTTACTGTAATGATATTCACTGAATCGCCGCCCATTATCATTTACGGGGAAAAAATCAACTTTAACCCAGATTGGACCTTTCAATACAATCTCAGTTCGATCTACATCAGTCATTATTAAGGGCCACAAACCGGGGTCATATTGAGGATTCAGATTTTCAATTCTGCCAGTTATGGATGTAGACATAGACTCAGATACGTATTCTTGGCTGGATACTGTTGGCGGCAGCAGTGGTGGTGTAAGAGACAATGATGTTGTTGACTCATTATTATCCTCGCTATTGTTACTAGGTGGCAGCGGCACCCATGACGATGTTGAAGGAATAATTTCAGCTGGGTTAGGGTTAGAGTGCAATAATATGTCACTTTCAGTCAATGAAGGGTCTTTAGAGGTTTCTTGACCATTACTTTTTATATATTTATATAAAGACCCACGTAGATTTTCTTCTACCTGCTTTCTTTTGATAGCTCTTTTCCTTTTTGAACTACCTGACTCAAATTTTCTACCGGCATCACGATTACGCGAACACATTTCATAAATCTTGTTTCGCACATAAAATTAATTCAAAAATAATTTAAAAGTAGTTTTAAACAGTTTTTTTAATAATTCAATCTTTTCTACCTAAGTACTGTTACTGTTAATAACGTAAGATTCACTAAAACTTAATATAATTTAATGTTTATTTACCTACTGAAAGATATGTGCCATTTCTGTACAAACAAACGATTATGTAACGCATACAACTGCGAGCAAAATGAGCGTAAACGTAAGGTGACAATAGTTGACGAACTAAATGAAACACGGGGATTCCCCGAGCGTAAATCGTAAACACAATGAAAGTAACAAAACCAAGCGCTCCAGTGGGTTACCTAATGCGCGAGGCGCAAGATTTAAACAGTAGAGAATTTTTCAAGTATGTTTTACAGTCAAATAACAAAAATATTATTATCCACTGATAAGTTAATTAATTTTGATATATTTTATCTTACTTTTTATACGAATGTAACATTGAATAAATATAAATGAGAAATTTTTATTTAGGCACTTACTACTATTTACTTTACCATGAATTAACCAACTTAATATTATTATTATTACTAAAAGCAAAGGATAAAATAAAAAGTTATAAATATAAATTCTTTTCTACTTGAGTTGTTGCGCGAGGCCCCTGCAAGAGCGAGGCCCAGGGCGATTGCCCTGCTCGCCACCCCCTAAGACCGCCACTGAGTGTGTGGTTAGTGTTAGGTTATGTTGAAATTTTGTGTATCATGTACATTTAGACTTGGGTAATGTGCCGGTTAGTTGCTGTAGGTTGGCAGCACAAACAAGGAGGGCAAAGAAGTAAAGGCACGCCAGTCGCTGGGTAGCCATCACGGCAACATCAATTGAGTGTGAAATATAATAGTATTCTAGTGACATCCAAAATTATTTTGAGCTATAGCCAAACAGTTTACTGTTACACAATTTGGAAATTTTTGTAGCACATTGTGCATTTATAAATGCCAAAACCATTGTTTTTATTTAAAAGATCAATTTTTAACTTTTTATGTTTTTATAAAAATACTTTTTTTTTTATATTTTACAAAAACTTTCAAATGTACTAAATAACTGAATACTTTAGGACACTTGGACAGTCTTAATGTATAACTGAACCACAACATACCAATACAGAAAGCAAAAATTTTTGTAGATACATTATAAAATAAAATACACAATCACTAATCAGTACATACTGTATTTTAGCAAATTGTGGGCTCATATTACACTGTTGGAGAAACAGGAATAGTTCAATTTCCAAAATGAAATTTCATAATATAAAGTTCTGTATTTTATTTTCTGTGACAAAAATTATGTGGTCAAAAAATGTAAGTAATTATTTTTAACAATTTAATTAAATCACTTAATTTTTCCAATTAACGATGTAAAAATTTGTTATCCATGGAATTACATGATTCTGCCAAGTAATACTTGAAACCTCCTGCTAAAAAAACAACTGTTTTGGTAATTATGATTTCATTAGCATTATTGGTATTTACACCGTTTGGAAATGTATGTGCAACTAACAAATAAAGAAATTTTAACATGCTTTCATGGCACTTCAACAGATTTCCTACACAAGAAACATTCTCAGTTGACAAAGTTGTACTCACAATCTTGGGCTTGAACGGTGGTTGCACTTCTCTGTTCTCAATCTTCTCCCAGTCGATACGACGGTAGAATGCATGACCCCTCACGTCCTCCTCCCCTCGAGACCCACACCCTAGTCGCTTCGTAGGGTTCTTCGTCAAGAACTGCAGAACTTCAGTAACATTACAACTTTGCTAGTTGACACACACATTAGGCAATCCTCAAAACTATTTTAGGACCTCCATTTTTAATGCAGGCAGTATAATGACTTGATTGCTAAAATATTTTTTAAATGCGTGTTTGATTCTGTTATTCTGGTATTGTGTGTTGTAAAGTTTTGAGATTTTGATCCATAGCAATCTCCACATGTTTATTTCCTCACTCCACACTACTCCTACTCATCACATTATCATGGCATCACTGTCTGGAAGTAATTGTGGATTGTGTAAGTACAATGGACTCTCAATATACTGAAAACACATGTATCAACAAACCGGATTCATACTTAATTTTTAATGGTCCCGGCAAAACTCCTATATAAATAATAATGAAACTACTAGCTTTTACGTTTATCTGATATTGTGTTGATGAAAATAACTTTTGGTCCCATTACCTAGGATTTCCTGCAATAATCGTTTTTAAGCTGGTTGTTAATCTAAACTACTAGTAATTGGATGTGAAATACGTCACGCTGCCGTTTATCACTGCTCTGTGGCGTGTGGTCTTCCCTGTTTCCACCATGTCTTTGGTGCGGTGCGAGTCTGGCTTGCTACAAGGCACAAGTAACTGAAAATTGCTCACTAATGTATAACTGGAAATAGTTAAGGAAGCAAACAGATCAAACTGCAAAGACGGCACTTCATATTTTACTTCTCCTTAATGGAATTGCACTAGTAAGCTCTAGTGTGGCAACATTATTTTATTTATATTACACAATGAAAACAAAAAGTGAAAAATAAACTTAATCTATAAAAAAACTTGTGACTAGAAACAACTTATGTGAAAATGCTGATTTTTCAGTTATAATTTTTTTAAGAATGGAATACTCTAATGAGGTTTTTGTGTGTAAGGTTTTTGCCAGCATAACCAAGCAGTTTGAGCTAACAAAACTCACCCCTTTGCAGCACTCTTTAGATTCCTTAGAAAGGCTCTTTGGGTAGGACACATTGTGATCGGTGATTGCTGCAAACAGCTCCTCCTCATCTTCCCCATCGAAAGGCGGCTGACCAACTAACATCTCGTACAACAGCACTCCATACGCCCACCAATCGACAGACTTTCCGTATGGCTGGTACAGGATAATCTGTCGCACAAAAAAGATTTTGCTGCATGTAGACATTGCTGATACGTTACAAAAAAATGCACAACAATATTATTTGATGTTGAAATACAAATACTGTATGCGAAGTTGTTATAATCCCACATCCTAATTTTAACCAATAACAAAAAAATTAATTAACATATAGCACATTTTTTTGGCGCAAATAACATTAAGGTGATACAGACGACAAGAAACTTTGGGTACGGTAAGCAAATAGCAGTAAAATCTTTGTGTTGACAGTATACTCATTTGGCAGATAATTGATAGCCGGGCAGAGCCATAGCCTTATCTCCCTTTCCTATCCCTGGGCGCTCCACAGCCCTCAGTTACTTTTCCATTCTTTCCCCTTCCCTGCATGTGATCACCTCTTTTGGTGCATTATATCTCCTTATGGTATACACACAAACACACACACATCCAATGGCATGAGGAGAAAGCACGTATTTAGATGCTTATTCTACAAGGCACGATTACATGCAAAAACAGAGGTGTATCATGGAAGCATATTGTAAAATGGTACATGATGTGTTTTGGTCTGTAATTTCCTGCGATACGTAGACATGTAATTATTCCTGGCCTGTATCAGCACCTGTAAATATAAAATACTACCTGTTCATCAATTAATTTAAATTTATAAGTCGCTGAAGGCCAACATAGTCAACAAACTTATTTTTTTATGTTGATTCATTGTATTTTATGCATGTGAACCAACTTTTCCAATCATATTTCTCAGTTCACTAGAAATACAGTCCAGTTCCCACTTTTAATTTCTTTATATTTTTTAATCCAACACAAAAACACTCATTTCTTACCAAGTACTCTAGCAGCTCATCAAATGTTACAGTACGTTAACAAGGTTTTTTTTAATATAAGTACATAAAATGTACATATTGTAAATAAATTGGTGTATAAGGTGAATGTACCAATTTCCAACCAGCTTAGACTTTTTACACTTTAACACTTTGCAGAAAATTAACCATTCAACTATAAAAAATGATCNAGTACATAAAATGTACATATTGTAAATAAATTGGTGTATAAGGTGAATGTACCAATTTCCAACCAGCTTAGACTTTTTAAACTTTAACACTTTGCAGAAAATTAACCGTTCAACTATAAAAAATGATCACCATAAAATTTGAATGTACTTCCTTTATATTTAATTGTGGCAGACTCTGTTTTAGACTTTTATTACTTAAAATTATTATTTTTTTTTTTTAAGTTATCAAATTACTAATAACTGACCACTACTGCACCAGTTACCAACCACTAAATAATTTTTTTCATTTATAAATTAACTGACTGTAGTATTCATTAACACTTGTGACTGGTTTAAAAAAATTATGTTATCTAACTTATCACTCCTTAAATTAATGTTTTCATGCAACAGAAGGTAATATATCAAGGTTTAAACAACAAAAACATTTTCATGGAACTAGAGTTTTACTGTGTGCACAACATGTTAGTTGTCTTAGTATGCAGCCTACTACTGAACATTAAAACTTTTTAAATTTATATCAAAGGAAACGCAAGATTGTTGTCTCTTTGTACCACCCAACACTGTATGTAGGTTTGTGTACTATTTGGTCTCTTTCAATGATTATTGGTGTGTCTGGAACGTTTGGAAAAATGAATTTGTTCTCACATTTACGACTTTTCCGAAGACACGCAACTGAAATCTCACTACCCTGTATTCTTAAAATTTTTCCAACATAATGGGTTTTTTTTGTTTCCTGCTTCAAGTGGGAATTTTACTAAAGCGTAATCGTCCTCCAATGGATCTCTCATGAGCTCCTTGGTCGGCGTAGGAGTTCTAGGTTCCATTAAGTCGGCTAGGTCAGTATCATCCAAGTCTGAGTGGCGTGTAATCTTCATCAAACCGTTACCTTCTTCTGCAGAAGAAGAAAACTGTTCTTTCTTTTTCCTTATATTTTTTATCTTCTCCTTTGCCTATTTCTCTGTTTGTTTCTTTTTTAACTCTTCTCTTTTTCTTTCTTTATTTCTTTCAAATCTTTTCCTTTTGTTCTCTTCCTTTAATAGCCCCCCCCTCCCCCACCGCTATTCCACCCAACCTCCAGCCCCAACAGCATGTGAAAGTTTGATTTTTTTGCGAGACTTTCCTTATTTTTTTACAGGTGACTGGGTGGGCCAAACTACACAGTCAGGAAAGGCTGGGCTGATTGTATTTGTTGTAGACCTATTGGCTTTAGGTGTGACACAGGTCATATTTGGTTTAAAGAGGGATGCTTCTTGAAGTTGGCAAACCTCTTTAATTGACTAATGGTTTGTTAGTTGCTGGTTGGTTTCAATCTAACCGCCATTAGAATTTAATTGATCCACTTAATCCAGATTGAAATCAGTCATCATTAAGTCAGGATGGTTACTGGTTATTGAAATGTCAAGGTTAGTAAAAAAAGGAAATTTATCAGATATATCTTGAGAGAGGTGAGGATGCTTGCTGCTTGATGGTCCATCAAGGTTGTTTAAGGTAGAAAGTTCAGCAGAATTTCCTTGTGCCAAATCAGAATGGTTAGTGGTTGATGGAGTATGAAGATTGATTGAGATTGGAATTTTAACAGACTTTTCTTGAGGTACGTCAGGATGGTCAGTGGTTGATGGNGAGTATGAAGATTGATTGAGATTGGAATTTTAACAGACTTTTCTTGAGGTACGTCAGGATGGTCAGTGGTTGATGGAGCATCGAATTTGGTTTAACTAGGAAGTTAATTAAGTTTTTTCTTGAGGCAGGTCAGGATGGTCAGTGGTTGATGGGGCATCTAGATTGGTAGTGTTTTAAGCATGCACATGTAACTTCACCATGTCAGAGATAAGCAGGGCGCTTCCCATAGAAGGAATGTAGATCAGCTATGATCGAGAAGCTGTCAACCAGGTACAGATTCAAATGCCAAGGAAGCAGTTTTCAACAGGGTACAGACATCAGCCAGAGTGTTACAGCAGCTCGGGTACAGGATCGGAGATACATAATGTTTTGCATCAAGAGAGCGAGCTAGAGAAGAAGTGGAAGCAAGCGAGGAGAGTGTGCTAGAGCAAGTGCAAGCGAGCAAAAACAGGAGAGCGAAAAGGTAAGTGGTAGCAAATGAAAAGGGGGGAGTGAGCGAGGAGAAGAAAGCGAGAAAGCGATGGAAGTGAGCGAAGAGGGGTATTGAATGAGGAGGAAGGTGCAAGAGAACGAGATGGCAGCAAGCGAGAAAGGGGGAGGAAGTAGGTGGAAGCGAATGAGAAACAGAGAGTGAGAGAGGAAGTAGGAAGTTTAAACCACGAGCGATGGAGCATGGGAGACAGAGTATGGAAGGAAATGAGTAACGCGTATGAGGCAACACTAAGACGTCCCTTATGACAGAACGCTGATAGAGAACCAAACCGAACGAGTGTGGAGGAAGTGAGGAAGTACTGGGGGATCGCAGCCAACCCAATAATGAGAGGCTGGAGATGTCTGGAGATGACACACCAGGAGGAGAGGATGGCAAGGGGGCCCTTCCCCCGCAAACTGTTCAGGTCCCAGTGCGGGGCGAGGCGCTCCTTAAGCAGACGATAGGGATGAACGAGGCCAGGCGAATCCAGCCTTGGCGTAGCTGCCGAGAACGAGATTGGCCCAGTTTTTAAAAAGAACGTCCCTGGCACAGACCACACCAGTTCCAGTGGCCGAGTCAGCCAACCCAGTGACAATCTCTGTGTTGCATGAGGTAAGTCTGTTTTACCTCATGTTGCTTGCTGAGAGAACTGTTACGGGGAGCCCGACCTGACGCCGACTATAAGTGCAATGAGCCTCCCCGGCACTAGTATAAAGGGCCGGACGTCACAGTGCCTCGACGGCCCTATGCCGGTACCAGTGTAACAAAGAGCGTGAGAGTGCAACACAGACCAAGAAAGAGACCTCACCTAGCTTTGCACAAGGCCCATGTCTTTATTACCTGTTAAGTTTACTAAACTCTAGGCCATCAGCCGAATTGTAGATATATTTCTTGCCAGTGTAACTATTTTTTTTCTTTCAGCTCACTGTAAGACCGCTTATGTAAGCGGCAAAAATTGCATGAAATTAGTTTTGAACTCGGGAACAGAGTTTCAAGTCCAGTAAGATGGGAGTGTTTCGTCTTTGAACGGCCTGCGTGTCGCCCGTAACTGTAAAAAGAAACCCATGTCACTACAGGTAACTGCTGCCAGGCAGCTTACCAATTACAAGCCGTCCGCCACACAAACCTGTTTTTTCCTGTTATCAAGAAAGCCTCCACTTTATCAGGATGGCAGAAGCAGAGAAGACATGACAAGTTTATAATTACAGTGATCTGGATAAATCATTTAAGGCAAGTTGTGATACAAGTGTTTAAGTATGTACATAATTATGTAGGTGTGGCCGAGACAACTTTGTTACCCAGCTTAGCAAGTTTAAATTTAAATGATGTTTAGATTAGTGTAGCATACCAATGTATAGGTCTCAAATGAGGTTAAACTTGTCCAGTAACATGCTGTGCACTGCAGAATTAGGCCCTATGACAGTTCATCTAGCTTTTGTGCCAACCCCAAACGCTGTGGACTGAATGAATGAAGCTTTTAACTGCCCAGTAGACTTTGAAGTTTTGACTTCTATCCCCAAGTGTTTGTATGGCCTGTGCTGTTGTTTGAGTGAAAAAAATGTACGTTGTAATAACCAAGCCTTCAGCATAGTGTTTGTACCTGCAGAGTTGAGGGGTAACGATCCCATTAGTAGCAAGGCCGGCACGCCTGAATAAACCGGTTTGGGGGTGCGTGACCTTGAGTGGCGAGCGACCACAGTTAGCCTGAAGGGAAGAGGAGATTAGCGCCAGAAAATTGCAGAAGAGGCGCAAGACATAAGCACAATCGAAAGTCAACGCGATTACAGATGTATCAGCGNTTTGATTATACAATGCGAAAAGCAAGTTTTTTAAGTCACTAAAATTTACTTGAAAATACAACATCACCACTAAAACTACTTCTGTTGCATATGTATGCTCCTATCTTGACATGTGCCACATACTGCTTTTATTCTAAAATGCCACTGTCATACCCCTGCCATCTTAAACTATGAGAGAATAGCACACACCAGTCCGTATGTTCCATTCCCGACCGGGCGGCGATACAACCCGCCACAACCTAGTAGCTCCGTAAGGCGCATTGCCATGAGGCCAGCTGGCCCGGCAGTAAGCATACATGGCAACACAGCGGCGGAGTAAGGAAGGGGTTGCACTCCGCGCTCATGGCTGCGACACGCAAAGCTCGATGCAAAGATTGGTGCGCGCTGTCCAAATGCCAGTTGATGCCAGCGACCTCAAGGGAGAGGTCGCCTACTGGAGCCCTCTTCCTCCAGCCCAAAGGAAGCCGCCAGCAGAGACCACCACACTGCTGAAGAGATCTAGCTCCGAAGGAAGATGCCAGCAGAGACCACCACACTGCTGAAGAGATCTAGCTCCGAAGGAAGATGCCAGCAGAGACCACCACACTGCTGAAGAGATCTAGCTCCAAAGGAAGATGCCAGCTGAGACCACCACGTCCGACGAGAGCCCGAGAGCCTGTGAGGGGCCACCCAGCTGACCTAACCTTAATCTGCCGCCGGAACAACTCCAGCAAGAGCCACAAATAGCTAAGTGCCGACGTTTGACGCTCATGGAGCGTCTCGAGTACTTTTGTGTCTGATGCCTACAGTCCAAAACTATCAGGATCATCAGTGGGTTTATGCATATAGTAACGTTGGTATTTAATCCCGCCCTCAAGGCCCCTAACTTGCTGAGTACAGACTGGGGCAGTGTGTCTGTTTTACTCAGAATATCATGTTATCTAACCCACAACTTGTTTGGCATACTTATTTGTAAACGCCGTTTAGTAGATCACTTTATTGCTTACCCCCTCCCCCTTGGTGGGACTGGAACAGAAGTAGGGACCACCGCCTCGAGATACTACTTGGATCGCAGTTGCCATCAGTCGCAGACCCACCTCTCTCCTGGTAAAGACAGTGACACTTCCTACCCCTTCCCCACCGCAGAGAACAACAAACACCTTGGTAAGAAAGAGTATAATCAGCCTCCAAAATTACCCCCTGATGACACATCGCCCTTACGGCTACAGAGAAAAAGGGGAGACACGAAGCATTACTTGAAGTTTCAACCCTCGACACCCAAGGCGCCAGTTGTCTGTTCCAGAGAGGTAACTCATACCCTACAAATCATCCTGTATATCACAGGGAGCAAATAGTGTCACAATCATAATATTAATGTTCCCAATTTTTTTTTTTTTCATTGTATAATACACTTTTTATTTTTACTTTTAAAACTGTTTATTCTAGCTTTTGCAGTCTACTTTACAGTGTTTTCATTACAATGTTTAGGAGTTTTAACATGAAAACATATATAAACAAGAAATTGTTCTTTTTCCAGAATCTTGAGATGAAGTTTCATGAATGTCTGAGAACAAAGTAACTAAGTATGTGTTTTTGACTGTTTGCATTTGTCATGTGCATCTACAAATGTGTGAAATAATCATATGACCTGAAGACAGTATGATATCCAATTTTTGACACCTGTTGCTGACCAGCCGCAGCAGGACTTCTGTGTTACACACCATGTGTAGGGACTGAAGCCAGGATTGTACAGTCTCACATGGACTGTGTGCTGGCCAGAGTGGGTGAACATGGCGCATGACACAGTGACAGCACAGACTTGTATGCTACTTCAGTACATAGCGTTTCCGGAACACTCTTAATCATTGTGCTGGCTGACCTAATGCATGGGTAAGTGTGCAAGTGGTGGGCATTTTGGCATTGCCTAGATTCAGTTTTACATTCACTAGCAATGAAGGGGGAATGGTGGCGTGTTTCACCACACACAAATTCCAACTCTTCTGCCACATCAAACACCATGACCCCCAGAGACAGCTCTCTTGGACAAGACATCCACCTTCATGAGGTCATTCAGCATTTTGTGATGCTATGTCCACCGTGTTGTGACAGTGAAGCACTGGATCAAGCCCATGTTTAATGTGTTGTCGCTGAGGAGAAGACCATACCCCGCTGCTCCAACCACAACAAACGTTGAAAATCAGAACAGACCACACTGGCCATGAAGGGATGCCTTTATGCAGCGCCATAAGAACTGCCTGCTGCTGTCCAGTGCCCACTTATTACTGCCTACGCAATTTAAAAAATGAAAAGTTGCAACACTCTTTACTGTAAACTTAACAAAGAGGCTTGTGTATCAGTCCATGTGGTATTCTCCAAGACACTTATCAGAACTGCATCTGAGCAGAATTAATAATAGGTTTTAATGTTCACTTTCATGGATATGTTTTAGAGGAGTTTTACAGTATGGTATTATATAGCATATAAATAAAAAACATGTGAGTGTCAACTACTACCCCTACTTCCCATTTACCTAAGCAGTCAATCTCGAGGAAACATTCAGTTCCCTCACTGCAAGTCAGACATGCAAACCATGTAGGTAATCAATGAACTTATTTTTGCAAAATAACTTCTTGTAGCCACAGCTAAAGACAATTATCCTAAATACCCAGTATTGACCACATCATTTTATCTACCTTCCATCCATAGATAAATGGCCAGCATAGTACCTCTATATAAATGTGCAGTGCTGTCTTAAAATCGACAGTGATTAATTTAGCTATGTCACTTCTGCCCCTCACCTCGGGAGCTATGTAGTCGGGCGTGCCGCAGAATGTCTTCGTAGTCTTGTCGCCTGTGATGCCCTCCTTGCACATGCCAAAGTCCGCTATCTTTATGTGACCATCTTGGTCGAGCAGAACGTTGTCAAGTTTCAAGTCTCGGTACACGATCCCACGTGAGTGGAGAAAGAATAAGCCAATCGCAATCTCTGATGCATAGAACCTAAAAGAAAAAAAATTATGGTGTATTCAGCACACAAGGTGTGATTTAATGACCATCAAGTGGAAGGGATTTCTTACACTCAGTTACATTTACTGTATTATATTAAACCCATTAAAAAGTTATGCATCAGTTGTGCAGTTCTTACCAAATATATAGTTTCAATAAATGTAGAAAAACACAATCAGTTTAAATCAAATCTCAGTGATCAGCTAACTTAAAAATTTTCCAACCATAGTTACTCTTTTCTTTGGCAGTCCAGCAGCACCGTGGTCAACTGTACTTACCTTGCAACCAAGTTTAACACTGAGAGGCAATTTAAGATGGTTCCAGTTTGCATTGTGATATAAAAGAGCATAAATAATTTTTCTGGCTGTTTCCAAGGCACTATTCAAGAGATAACCAAAGCACCAATATTTCTTGTATTTCAAAAATCATACAGTATTTAAGATACAAAGCATCCTAAGAAAACTCATACTGTTGTGGATGCACTGAGTTCCAAAGGTTAATGTGAATGTGCTCAGTGACTTACATCACTCTTTGTGTAATCTAAGAAAAAGTACATATGTACAATAAAAACACTATACCAAAAAATAGAATACAGTGCAGTAAGCCATAGCCTGTCGATGAACACACTTTGCATTCTGCCAAAGATGAAATATGATACTGTCTGTCAAGGTAACATTGCTGCATAAAAGAGAAACAGGGTTTTTTGAAGTAAAATTATAGCCAGGGCTTTCCCAGCTGTTCTAAAGATGATGCCAGGAAAGGAGTCAATCTAAAGTCTCACTGTGCTTGTATTGGCTAATAATCATTAAAAAATATAAATTAAACTAGTGTTTCGCTTTCTCTGAAAATAATGTAAAGGTTAAAGATGTAAACAAATTTGCAAATAACCAAAATCTCTTTTACATGTAGAACAGATGCAGTTGTTATGTTTGAATTTCACACTATGAATGACTTGCTGACAGACTATTTATTTTCACAGCCCATTAATCAGCATTATTATTCTGTGAATTTGCTTTCATGCAGATGTCAAACATAGGAATGACAAGTCATTTTGAATAGTGTCATAGATAATGCATTCTATCATTGTACAAGTAAAAATAATATCTGTTCCCAACCAGTGTGCATTTGTGAAAACAGACTCATTGCTCTTAAAGCATTTTGATCCTTCATACTGTAAATAAATGGCTTTCAGATATCACCTTGCTTAAAAATTTTAAAAACAATTGTGTGAGTTTTATTTAAAACATATTCCTGTAATAATGTACACTGCTGGATGTGGAAGATAGATGATAATACAAATGAGTAGTGATTAGTTTTTCTCGCATAGAGGGTGCATTGTTTAGCATCTGCAAAGCATGCATTTTTAATATGGGGTAGAGCCTCCTCTCATATCTATGCTATACAGGCAGTGATGCTACGAGGCATTCATCATGCAGGTGGCGGACAGTGTCGTGAGGCACATACCACCATGCTTCCTGCAATTGCACACGTAGATCAGCCAGTGTTTGGGTAGGTGGTCGACGTTGGTACAAATGTCACCCTATCATAACCCATACATGTTCAATAGGGGACAAATCTGAAGACCTGGAAGGACAAGGAATGGTGTCCACTTCTTGTAGAGCCTATTGGGGGAAGTGAGCTGTATGGAAACGAACATTATCTTGCTATATGATAGCATTGGGTATGCTGCGTAAAAATGGCATAAAATGGGTTGTAGAACCTTATAACATTTTGCTTAGCTAACTCCATGCCTTGAATAACCACAAGTCGTGACCAGGAGTCGTAACTGATGGAACCCCATCATACCATAATACCTGGTGTCCACAATGTATAGCGTTCACATATCAGTGCAGGATCATTGCATTGCGCGGTGTAGCGCCAAACCTTGCAGCAACCATTATCTGCATTAATAATGAAACTGGACTCATCAGAGAACACAATGTGCCACTATTTCTCTGTCCAATGTTAACATGCCTGGCACCATTGACAGCATACCACATGATGCTAAGGGGTCAAAGGTAAATGGTGCAGTGGATGCTGTGCTTGTAGGCCAGCCTCATTCAAACTGCTATAAATTGTTCTTGTTGAGACAAGCAAATGCTGTGCATACCCCACAGACTGCAGAATCTCTCTGGATGTGGTGCCACATTCTGTTTCTGCATGTTGGTGGGTTCAATGATCTTCTTCATCTTTAGTGTGTCTGGCAGGACCAGTACCTACTCCACATGATGTACAACCTGTACCTCTCCACGCCTGCACACATCATGTCACAGTGGAGACTGCACAATCAAGATGAATGGCTATACGATGAGCCGACCATCCGACTTCATGCAGTCCGACCATAAAACCTTGTTCGTGGATCCGGGTGGTGATATTCTTCATGAGCATGATGCATACTAATCTATCTCTCAACATGCAGACTTCTGCCTTTCCAACCTGTTGTACGGCCCTTTTAAGCGCTTGGTACTTGCCACAAGAGCTCCCTATATCACGTGTTGTAGTGACATTTCTGTGATGTCACTTTAACCATTTGCATTGTACAATTGGTACTGTATGGCTGTGTCTGAATTCACGTGCCAAGGGCCCTTAACTGGCTTCGTGCCCTAGAAAAGTGCATTTAGGGCGTGACGTTAAATAGTAGCTGTCAAAATTCATGTCTAGGACATGAATGCACCCTAGAATATCCCCTACAGCCAAGGGCATGAGTGATGTGCCCTGGACATGCCCTTCATTGCAATTTTTGGCAGGAAACTGTTTTTACTATTTACATTCGTCCGCGTTTACAGGGTACAGGCACGATTGTATGAGAACTGAAATGTTGAGCTGTTGAACGAAATGGCGATCACAATACATGCTTTTATAATGTATACAGAGATTTGTATGCATTTCATTCTAAAAATACAAATGCAACTATTTATTATTTTTTTTATATCCAATTTTAGGTGTCGTTAAAAATGTTGGGTGCCAATACTGTTTTAGTACATTACAATAGTTTCTTACCGCCCACAATTCCCGACTTCCAGCCATTTGTATTAGTTAATCTTGCAATTTTCAACATTTATGAAATATGAATAAATTGATTAGCTGTGTTTGCTATACATTTCATCGTTAAATATTTTTTAATACAGTACATACGATATACATTTTTACGATTATGGAAATGGTGTATTATTAATTTCAAGAAGTGGCTGAGTAGTTGGCTTTATTGACACATGCACAGTATAGGTTATGTCAACAAGGGTATCCAAATTCGGAGATGCACACTTCTTCACGAAGGGTTTTATATCTTGCAAAGGGCCCAAGGGGAAGTGGACAAGGGCGTAAGCCGGTAAATTCAGACACAGCCTATGTCTACTTCATTTTATTGCAAATGGATGACATCTTATGGGTGTAGCAATTTCCATGTCAAGCCGTATATGCTTAATCATAAATGGCACATCAACAAACAATAACAATATATAATGCAAATGTACAACTCACACAGCTACAGGTTCCTTGAATTTCCCACATTGCTGTATTTGGAACATCAGATCTCCACCGTTCACATATTCCATTACAAAATATAACCGGTCCTGCAAAAAATGGACAGAACATGTTCTTCATGTGCAACAACTAGCACACATGATCACATGGCTCACAAATGTACCACTGGATAATACATGTAACAATTTCAAGGCACATTAATAAAAGATAGTTTCATGGTTGAATTAACTATTGAAATACACAATTGAAATACATATTAGGAAACCGAACTATTGAAAACAAATACCAACAATATCAACTTTTAAAAACTTTACTAAATTATCTTTTTTATTTACTAGCTGGTTAAACAAAAAAATGGAAGATTAGCAAAATGAGCTAGTAAGGTATGATGGTTATCATNAACAAATACCAACAATATCAACTTTTAAAAACTTTACTAAATTATCTTTTTTATTTACTAGCTGGTTAAACAAAAAATGGAAGATTGGCAAAATGAGCTAGTAAGGTATGATGGTTATCATAAAGAGGTATTTAACTAGTTATAGTAACTGAAATTCCCTGCTCAGTAGAGATACAATTAAGAAAAAGGAAAGAAAAGCAACAACCCCTTTGAAGAATTTACAACAACACCCATCAGGGAATTAATTTTTCAATTCTGATGTCAAAAATAACAAAGTCATTTGCCCCACGGGGAGGGGGAAACGCTCGGAAAATCATAAGATGAGGATAAAGCCAATAAGCAAATGATATAAATGTTAAAATACAGTGAAAATTTTTTTTAACACTTTTGAAGGCACCAAAAAACTTAGCTGCAGGATACAGATAAGCATAAAATGAGAGAAATGTACACTGCTAGTATTGAATGCAGTTACGTAAATATGACAGAACAAACAAAAGTGAGAGGTTCCACTGCAGTAAGTCTCACCATGGTCTGGAAGCAAGAGTGCAGCTGTACGAGGAACGGAGGCTTATTGGAGAGTGCCAGGACCCGCTTCTCAACCATCGTGCACTCCACATCATCATCCTGGATTATTATGTCTTTTTTCAGGATCTTGATGGCATACAGCTCATCCGTGCCTTTCCTCTCGGCCAACATCACCTGGATCACATCTCAATCATCACTTTGAAACACATATTAACACGTGCCCTGGTTACAAAAACATTTATTTGAAATTGTTTTCATCTGCCAATTTAAACAATATGTCTAAATTTATAAAGGATGAGACAAATCAAATTTTTTTAAAAGGACTTAAACCTTTGCTGTGTCTCACAGTGGTGTAGCAAATGAATGGAAAAATATAAATGTTCATGGAAAACAATAAGGACATAATTTCTCTACCATGTTTAAGTTATTAACTTATTAGTGTATGTTATTATCATCAATGAGTACAACTCTGCAAGTACTTGTGTCTTCTGTCTCATTTTTATAATGTAATTAGTAGCCTAGCGGCCTATTCCTGCCATATCTGATTGTTTATGTGTTGTTAAGCTGTTAGTGTTATAGGAACACTTTTAAATTACATGCAAGCAAAGTACCGTGATTCTCAAACCCAAGTTAAACAATGCACCACTTTTCAATATCCAGCAAGTTTCAGAGAAAAGGCATAAAGTTCTTGTAAGCTCTACTTGCCCAACATGCACATTTTTTCTGTTAGCTGTTTTTCAATCATTTTTCATGTACAACATTTTGCTTACAACGTGTTATGATCAAAAAATACTTTTAAAAATAGTTATTATGGTAAAATGAAACTAGTATTTTTAATGCTCACCAAGCACACCTTATGCATCCGATACTATAGTGACGTCACACATCATATGCCAATTCACTTATCTTTGATTACATTGGCTGTACAACACATGTGGTGAGACAGTATCCTCCCACGTGTTAATTTGTTTACATCTGAACTGAGTCAGTATATTTTTGTTTTATCACATTTGTTTTGTTTAATTATTTTTAATTTAGTTCTGGTTAGAATTGTATCTTTAGGACAACGTCTCTTAAATTTCTTTATTATTTTATTTTCGTAAGTATTGTAATTTTGCTAAAGAGTGCATGCAGTTTATATTCAGTGGTAGAAGTTAATGTAATTTTATTTTCGCTTTGCAGCAGCCTATTAAAAACGTATGTGTGCAAGTTTATTTTGCATCTCAGAGAAATGAACTTTTACTATTTTTGACCTAAGTTTGTGATAACAGGAAATGACGTTATGTTAAGATTATTTTCCGGGTCATTGGCTATTTGTGTGAAACCCGAGACTTTCAAACCAGACACATGATGAGAGGCATTCCATCGTAATTTTTGTCCAGCGATTTTTCTGTTAAATTTTGCTGCTACTGCCCATCGTAAGCTTAGGAGAGGTGTTAAAGTTCTGTAAACATGTGTGGACAAGCAAGAGTCTCAAAACACCAGATGTTTAGATTTTGAGCTTGTTTTTTATTCAACCGATGCCGCAAACTCAGCTTCGGAAGGATGAGTATTTCCAAAGGCTTTTTGTTACTATCCTGTCATCATCCATCAATGAATTTTCTGGTTTTCTTATCAAGAGTTAATTATTTTCTGGAACTTATTACTAATAATTTGAAGTTTTACCATTTTCATCTACCTAGGACCTTTTAGAGGTCTGAGTACTTGTAGTAATTTTATCATGCATGCTAGCCGAGGTGTAATAATTTCCTGCATATTTATCTGAGACTCTGATAAATTTTATTCAAGCCAGAAACTCCAGTTTCAGTTATTTTGTTACATACAGGTACTATTATTTTACAAGGTGCAATAAGTTTTATAACAGCGAGTATATGAAAGCACAAACATATCACAGATAGAGCTAATAAAGTTGTTTAATTCAGGTTTGGTTATATTCAGTTCATACCAACTGTCATTTAACTCGCTCATCGGCCGGCATAAGCCCGCCATGAGCCAAGTGCGCACAAGACGCAGGGTCATATGATGCATGTGTTGCATATGTTTGATGCATCCGCACATGTGTGTAGTGCACTGAAGATTGGCCGGTGGCCAAAGACAACAGTGGAATAAAAGGCTCTTGTTAACAATTTAGGTTTTTATGTGTAATTTACAGTGCACTCCTGTGCACTTTTTTGTGAATTACTGTGTAATTTATTTCCCTTTCATTTTGGTCACACTTTATTATCCATGCACGTGGTCTGCACGGGGACTTTCAACTACCATTGGGCAGTCTCTCCGTGGAGCTCAAACCGAATGGTTGCATGCCGCATGGCTTGCAGGGGCCTAAAATTTGTATTCACTGAACTGGTAATTATGTTTTGTAAGTATTTTAAAATCATCTTTTATTTACCCCCGCAGCTGGCCAGGCCATACCGTTGATTTGGAGGGCCCTTAAATAATCATGTTGCCTTAGGGCTTTTAGTTTCATATGTAACGCAGTGTGTCTGCCTAGGGCGGGTGCAGACGAGTCCTCATGTAATTGTTTATGTTCTGCAGCGCCTTTCTACCATTTTCTGTAATTGATTTTTGAGTTCATGTAGCGCGCTGCAGATTTTGTTGTCATTTTAATATGTATTAAATGCCAGATGGCTCTGGATCTAACATGCACGGGGTCACCCTTAATTCCTACACTTGGCTCAGTCTCCCTGTACTTGTGTTTGGCGTGCTGCATGGCCAACAACGGAGCAGAAAATAGTGTACTGGTGTCAGTCGACTTGTGACGTGGCGATGAAACGACTCTGGTAAGAGTCTCTGCTCACTGCGTGGCATTGTCAGAAATCACGACCTGACATCCTGGGATCATATATGCTGCTTCGCTTCCACCTACTTCTTCACCAATTAATGCAGATAACAATGTGACGCCCGGCAACAAGTGGCAAACTCCGTTCAACACCTCAGAAGAATCATGACAGTGAACTGTGTAATGGGAACAGGCTATGTCGTGAGCACATGGACTTTGTTGTTTTCTTTCAGCTCTCTCCCTTACCAGGCGCACTAACCCCAAGGCCATGCATGGAGAGTGACAGTAACAGTGAACACCAGTTGGATTCTGGGAAAATTGTAGCACGAGCAGGTGAAGTGTACGGGCCCACGTGTGTGTGCTGCATATGTGCAGCCTCGCCACACTCCGGCAAAAAATGCCGTAGGCAGGGTCGGTAAAATGTATATGTAAATGGACACCAATGAGGCTAGCGGACTGGACTTGGGCCCCTTAACCACATGGTTAGTGATCAGCATTATGTGTATTAGCCTGACCAATGAAGCGGCATGTTGTGTGAGGTGTCACCGCCATAAGCATGGGGACTGTGCCAGTGGTCGTGAACACTCATCTTTCACATGCAAGTTTTTTGCTTGTAAAGCTTCATCTGTGTACCAACTCAGATGCAGCAGTACCAAAGCCAGACTTGCTGCTTGTGCCGTGTGTGCTAAGGAGTACCGGCAGTTTGGGCTGCACCCCCTCAGAGACAAACAATTACCATCCTTTCACAATGACACAGATGCAGACAACACCCTCTTCTTGGGGTACATCCTGGTGAGTGATGGGTGTCTGTCGTCCATCTCGGTGGACGTTGACGGGCAGCCGAGCGTGGCCCTGTTCAACACAGTGGTGATGCTCAACTTCATTGCCGCCCACCTCGTGCCGGCCCACCAGCTAACGGCAGAACCAGGGCTGCTCCATTTCACCACCAGGGGCCCAAAAACGGGGATCCCGGGGCAAACTACCATTGCCATCCAGGTACGGGACCTGTCTACCACCACCACCACTGTCCTTGTGGTAGAGATGCTGCAGGAGAACGTCATCCTGGGTCAACCAAGGCTGCGTGAACAAGATGCCAACATCAAGGTGAGCAAGGAGTAACTCCATGTCTGCATTGCCAACTGACGTACTGCATATGGCACTGAGACCCCCATCCCTAGCCCCCTCAGGAGGTGTCTGCATCATTGGACAAATTTAATCACAGGGTCCCGCCCAAGTATGTATCAGTGTTTCAATCTCTACTGAACCAATATCCACCACTTCCGGCATGGGCTCGTATCCCCACTTCCGACAGCCATTGAGCCTGCAGGGGTCTCAACTTTGTATTCACTGAACTGGTAATTCTGTTTTGTAAGTCTTTTGAAATCCTTGTTTATTTACCCCTGCAGTCATCCAGGCCCATCAGTTGATTCGGAGGGCCCTTAAATAATCATGTTGCCTTTGGGCTTTTAATTTCATCTATAATACAATGTGTCTACCATGGGCTGGTTCAGACGAGGCCTCACGTAATCATTTTCCCGCGGCAGCATCTTTGTACCATTTTCCGTAATTGCTATTGAGTTCATGTAGCGCCCTGCACATCTTGTTGTCATTTTAATGTGTATTAAATGCTGGATGACTCTGGATCAAACATGCACGTAGCCACCCTTAATTCCTATGCTTAAGTGACCCAGCCTCCCTGTACTTGCATTTTGCGTGCTCCTTGGTCAACAATGGAGCAGAATCGACTTTCCCCATGGCGATGTAACGACCCTGATAAGAGTCTCTGCTCACTGTGTGGCCATGCGCGAAATCACGGCCTAGCGCCCTGGGATTATATATACCGCTTTGCTTCCACCTACTGCTTCACCAATTGACACCGATAACACAACACACATTCAGCCTACATTATTATCATATTTGAGGTATAATGTACACCTACAATATGACTGTAAATGCTGTAGGCCTAAGCCTAAATTATTACCTCTCAAGACACTATTATTAAGAACCTCTCAAACCTCTCCACACACTCTCTCCTAAATTATGTGATACGTTGGTAACATTTAATGCTCACAAATGCAATGCAAATTCACAAATGAAAATGGCGTATAGCTGTCACAATGCTGTTTACAATATTTCCAGTATCACATATTCCTGCTGTTTTTTCCTCTGTTTCATACAATTATAGCCTTAGCAGTTGTTGCCAGGTGGCTACCTAACTTTTAAAACTAAAGATATATAAATAATAAAACTGCAATGGTGACATATAAATGACGAAAGGTGTCTTAGGTTCACCAAACTTGAAAAATATGTGATATGCTAGTTTGTATATATTTTTCTTTTGCACAAAACTATGTAATAATCCAGTGAAAGATACCAATAGCCAATTTCTGTCCATCAAGTTGGACCATGACAACAATGCTTGCTGTTCCATAACCACAGTGCATGTCATGTACAATTACAAAAGCCAAAAAGTGTTTTGTAAAATCATAAATGGCTTAGAGTTGAGTTAAGAGGTTTTAATCCTTGAGTGCTGATGAAGGTGAAGTGAGGCCTTGAGTGCTGACGAGTGTGAAATGAGGTTAAGATGGAGCAGTGGCAGAATGCAAGGGTGGGAGAAACTGGAGTGACCAGAGAAACCTGCTGACCAACTGCAACATCTGCCAGATTTCCCACATGCGAAAATCTGGGTGAGCCCGCTGGGAATCAAACCCAGTTTGCCTTGGTGTGAGGCAAATGGTCAGACTTCTGCACCACCTTGGTCCCTGTATCCTTAGAATCTGTAAACATTTGTAAAAACTTTTGTACGCAGTGCATACTTTCAATACAACTACTTCTAAATAATAAATTATTCAAAGCAATTGAGAATGATGCTTTGGCAACACAAATTCAGTGCAATGATGCCCTGACTGCTACACAAGTGGATGTTCTTTCCAATACATATTTTTATGTGGAATAACATTTAACTAATTTTTACCTACACAAAGACCATGTACATACTAAACAATCCCCTAAACACGGATGAGTTGTTACTAGTAGTATGTTATCTTAGTGGCCTACCATTATTAATTATTTTCAGATCATGTTTTTCTGAGTTGGAAATTCTGAGGTTTGAGCAATTTATTTCAATTAAAGAGTTTATACTACACATTAATTATATTCTAGTTTTTTCACAGCTGAAATTATTTGAACGTAGCATACATTACTACATAAGGCTATTGATGAAGTCATTGAACAATCACTACTACTTTAAGTGAATTATTTCTTCCCTACAAAATCATTCTCCTTCCTCAATCTACTTATCTAGTGACTTCAGTAGCCATGCACTGCCAAAAGTTCATTACCTTGCCAAAACTTCCTTTGCCGAGCACCATTAGGAAGTTGAAATCAGATGCACGAATCACGTCTTTCTTGCTCATGTTGTGGGGGACATCCTTGTCTGACATTGCAGGAGCTCTCTTGGACACTGATGTCTTCTGAAAACCCATTCAAAAAACTCAACAAACAAAATCACATGGAAAACCACAGTCTTGCCCACGTGTCAGAAATACATATGTACAAAAACGGAATAAACCCAATGTAACATAAATGTGACATATTGTATTGTCACAATTAAAACAAATTTTCCTACATGGAAACTTTTTTTGACAATTTAGCAGGGAAAGAATAATCGTTCTATATTACTGTTGTGTATTTATAATAAAGATAACATTTACCCTTCCACATTATCCTAAATACAGTGCTTTGTGCAAGTTACCTAGTATATTAACATGCACATCTAACCCACCGCCATGTGTGTTGGTCTTTTCAATGCATATTCAATGGCAGATAAATACTTACATTCTCAGCGGTAAAAATTGTCTCCAAACACACAGAGGGCACAGTGGTTAGACTACTCACCTCCCATCAAGATGAACCGGGCTCGATTCCCAGTGGAGTCGTCCCCAAATTTTCGCATATAGGAATCATGTTAATCAATGCTACTGGTCGGCTGGTTTTCTCAGAGATCCATCGTTTCCCCCACCCTTGCATTCCGGTGCTACTCCATACTCACCTCGCTTCACTCTCATCTTGTTGTTAAGAGCCGCCCAAATCTCTTCACTTGCTCACTCACTCCAGTCCTACAGTATGTTACAGTGGCATGGAAAGTGAGGATGTTCAGGGGTTTGGTCGTCATCACCCACCCGTTCATTGAAAATAAATCAGAAAATACTCTGAAAATTTTAGAATTATTTAAATTGATAAGCAGGTGCAATAATCCAACTTCAGTGCAAACTAAAACAGGTATAACTACTTATTTTAGGAGTCTGTGCCTTCATGTTTTCTTAGATAAGCCTTTGCCTGGAAACTAAACCTTAATTGTTTTATGAAAGATTTACATGCTTTTTTTCTTTTTTCCCTATTTTCAACACAAACTGACAATTAATACATTTTTACTAAAATAAATAATAATCTAAAATAGTGTTTTGTGTTGTGCGATATTTTAACAAGAGAAAAACTGAACTTAATGTTACTAATCCGTAATTAGCAATACCTATGAATATTACCTCCACTGCTCTTTGTGTCAAACCCGTTTTGTCTTAGATCAAATCATACATACTATGCTCTCCGCTTTCCTACTGCCCGAGGTGCAGAGATTATGTCTCTCTACTAACGCCTGTTATGCAAGTGCAATTAAATGCTTACTTCTTTCAATATAAATATCTTTTGTAGGAAAAATGTTCTTATAAAAATACCCCACTTGGTTGTGCTGGCATTCTTTAGCAATTAGCAAGCACCTTGCTCAACATATTAAATTTAATCTGAAACATAATGCTATAAGATTTAAGATCATGCTATCAAAACATCCTGCTAGATTTAAGATCCTGCTATCAAAACAATTAATTTAAGACAAAACTCTGCTTTTTTAGAACAAAATCTTTTATTTCCCCATTATTCTTCCTTTGGATGCCGACCACAAGTACACATTCTCTCCCTCTCTTGCCAAATGGCAGTGGGGCTATCTTTTGGTTTGCCTGTCATTCCCTTGGTAAGTACAACTGTTTATCAGCTGTTCATCCCTTATACTTTGAGAAGTCCAGCCTGCACGACAGAACTGATAGAATGTACTTGATGCATTATGTCTAACCCAAGACCATCATCGTCGCTGTACAACCTCACCTGATCCCCTCCCACTGCATTTACTCGTGAGGTGTCCAGAACAAGGGTTAGTCTGCCCTAAGTGAGCATCAATACCATCTGCACTACTGCCAGTTAACATTTAACAACTCAGCTTAGCTGTGCCACCACCCACCATCGCCCCTCCTCTCACACGCAGCTAGCCTACACCAATCCCATGGAGTGGGTATAACAAAGAGGCAGTCTCTCACCCCTGCACACCTCTAGTCATCAGGGTGTTCACCATGCTGCTATATATTGAGTTGCAACCCCAGTAAATGGCAAATATTCTCCATCAGCCTTCATCTACACTTCTCTCTCATACAACCATCACAATACTCTGTATGCTTGCTAACCACTAGCCAACTGTCCGATGGGGATAAGCAGTTACCACACTTGAGTTGACACTCCGAGGTGCTCTGAGGCCATGCTTGCTACAATGACCGCCTCTTTGAAGTAGACCAACAACTTCGACTCACCTGTTTCAACTGTTAGGCAGCTAGAGTAGGCAGCAGTAAATTTGAACAAGGCTAAGGCCATGCTTCTTGCCTGGCTCAGACCTGATTGAGAGTTGCTACAAGCTTGGTAGATAGAGACAGACTCAAACGGGTAGTGTTTCCCACTGAGAAATATTTTGTCAAGCCTGAATAAAATCTTGCAACCCTTTGTTCCTGAGTTTTGCCTTCTTATTGGAGAAGGGATATCCCTGGTTAACTGGTCTTTCTCAACAACCCATTGTCACCTAGTAACCTACCACATCCACAGGGACTTCTCAGCAAAGATATGGGGAATCATATATACACACTCAGACAATAACAAAATAGTCCCTGCGATGGGTGATTGCATCTCAAGTGGGTGATCCTTGTCACAACTTGATGCTCAGTCTATCTTGGCTGAATTGCGTCCTTCAGACATGACTGTCAAGCACAGTACCAGAAAGCCGGCATTAAGTGACATACATGTAATCCCAAGCTACTGTCACCACCCGCAATCCAGCACACACCCACGATTCGCCGCCAGGTGTTGGAGTCTGGAGGGCCAGTGTGAGTAACTCGGGATCCTGGTATAGACAGGCAAAGGACAGACATTGAGCATACCCATCTACCTCTGTATGTTCCATCGCGGTTTGCCACCGGGTGCAAAGATTTGGGGGATGGCAAGGTCTCTGCCTGAACAAGATCTTCCACAGGAGGGGAACACTGCTACACTTCTGTGTTGCTGCCGCCCCTAAATATTTCCTCTACTGTTGCATTTCTCCAAGCGAAGAGGAAAAAGGAAGAGTAAAGTCACTATAGAACGAGAAACCTGAGAGAGCGACCCCCAGCTCAAGTAATATACAGCAAGCAGAGGGGGCTTGCTCAGCTTGCAAGGCAGCAGCTAGTCTGCAAACCCCCTCAATATACACCAGGGCTCTTCCAAACACCCACAAAGACCTCAGGTGTCTGCAGCCAGTGGGCCACTTTTGACCAAACACAGTCCCAGGGTATGCAATTTGTACATAGAGCTGACAGAGACCATGACAGTAGGGAACGCTGGAATAGCAAGTCCTGCAGAACCAGCCATTCTCAGAGGACTGTTCACCCCATCTACTAAAATGCCCGGGCTTCAAAATCCCTGGATAGGACCAAATGTGTTGAATAATTAGCAAACTCGACACCCCTACAAGCTATATCTGGGTAGGCGTCATACTTGACTACCAGAGCACTTCAAGGTATTGAGTCTCCCACTCCTTCCTTCCCAAGAAAGGCCATGCATCTAATCCTTGAGCTGTGTGTCTCTTGGCTATCAGCAGATACACCTGTTTGGCAACCACCAACCAAACACTGGCTCCAGCTCTCTCTAAAAAGATAGTGCAGTAATCCTAAGTCATAACTATTGGTGGGTTGATAGACATGCATGTTGGAAATTACAAACCTCTCTCACCATTGGCACATGAATCACAATTATTACTAGTATTCTTAGACCAAAGCATCTGCATGACACCCAACCAAACGTTAACAAAGCTATTGCTGACCCAGTCTCTAGCCCAGGGAAGATACCTGCCACAAAAAAGATAAAATACCATCGCTGTTCTAAACTTTGTAGTCTCACTCTACTCATGTTTAAAGCTTTAGTGACGTACTATCTCAAAATAGAATTAACACTCACTCTTTGCTTCCATCTAACAAACCAAATTTTACACTCACAATGCTAAAATCTAACTTCAATCCTTACCTAAGTGTAAGAAGAGGACCACAGCTGCAAGGGAAAAACATATGTTCTCCTGCTGCCACGAACTAAAGGAGTCACCATCTGACCCTGCCCTCCACCCCACTTCTCCTGCCATCACTCAGAACATTGGATGTGGACAACCACCAGCACTGCCCAACATCCCATTGTTCAGCACGTGAACGGGCTGGAATCTTGTCCAACATGGACACACCAGACCAGCGGCTAAATGGGGGAGATATCTTCTGACCCATCTACAAGGACATAGCCCAGATATGCTTCTTGTACATTGTATGAAATGAAAGAATCTCAAAACCCCTATGTACACCTTATAGTTCTTTGTTTTCTTCAGCAGCAAGTATGTAGGAAGGCTGAAAAACTAATTAGGAACAAAACCATATACTTATTTCACTTATGTACAAGATTGATGCGTCTAAAAAAGTTCTGCATTATGAATGTTTCACTGATATGACATTCAGGCAGACAGAATTTACAGTTACTTATCAAGATGTACATAACTTAAAACTAATAATTTTCCCTTAATATAGGTACAATATACACACTATAAAATTGATTACAGTCTTTGGTTTCCCTTCATTATCTTTTGCAAAAGAACATCATGAAAACTGTGTGTTATTGTATGCATAAATTACAAGAAGACCACCCCAAGAGCTGATAAGCATTCATGACCAGCTCACATCAGTTACGCTTATATGTAGTGATATTTCCTGAAGTATTTAAAGACTACAGTTGCAGCATCTAAAACTATTGTGTGCTCAGACAGTTATATAAATATTTTCATACAAAATTTACCACTTGGAGTGTGAAAATAAATCACACCATCAATCAACAGCAGCCACACAAGAGTAGCCATGTCCCAGTCTGCACTATGGTGGCCGTGCTGAGAATGCAGTTAAGAGTCAAGCCACCACAAGAATCACCCTCTTGCAAGTAAACAGTTCATTGGCAATTTAATGGTCATATAAAGTAAGTTTGCAAAATAGTTTAGAGGCATCATGCTTTTTCATCATCTATTTTGTTTAAATACTAAATTAAAGTTTTTCTTAGTAAATGTTTTATTTGAATTGTGTGTGTAATTTAAAACTTTAAAAAGTAATTACTTTCCACACCCAGCAGAAGTCGAAATGGAATGAAACTTGGCACAGCCAAGGAGATCAATGATACAAATAATTGACAACATCAATACAAATGAGCCATTGCACAGTTTAAAAGTACTTGAGTACATTACTCTAATACCCCTAGTGTGGATGGATATACACTGTGATACAGTCCAGCACGGAACCACAGAGACATTTAATGCTATTTTGTGAGAGATTGTCCTGTAGTAGTTACACGTGCCACTCCAGATGCAGCAGACCTGCTGAAGCTGCCAGGCAACAAGTCTAGAAACCAGGCTGGCTAAGGAAGAGTGTTGACAGCATGAAGGCAGGCCTGGGAAACCAAATCTGTATGCGGCAGAGCTTATTCTGTGGAGAATTGTCCATTAAAGCTACACCACGAAGGGAAACACATAAAACTGGAGAACCTTCTGAACATACTGCTCTGCCATCATCGTTCCTTTGATTATTACCAGAGAATACAAAAAATCATAGGAGAGTGTTCCCCACAACACGACACCACCAGTTCTGGCAGTTTGTTGCTCAAAAGTGAAATCTGGATTTGTGCACTGTCCAATGACTCTCCATACTCAAGTATGGTTCACATCCATTTACAGAAGAAATCTGGATTCTTTAATAAAAATGAAGCATCTCACTCCTTTGCCAGCCATGCTACCTTATTGTGACACCAACTGCAAAGAAAATTGCAGTTGTTAGGGTGTTGAAGGAAGAAAGTGTCACGGAATTCATGAATGTATGTCTTCTGTAAGTCACCTTGCAATAGTGCAGATGGAAATAGGGGTCACTAATGATGCCGCTGCATGTATTTAAGTTTGTGCCTGTTTGATAATGAAATGTTTTTCTTTCTGTGGTCATTCTGGGTCACCTAGAGCATTCCTGATGCTTATATGTTCTCTCTGTTCACAACACTTAACAGTTTCACTGCAATGGTCAAGTAGCTGACAATTTAAAAGAAAAAACACCCTACCTCTGTAGTACGATGATACAACATCTCTCAAACTAATTAACTTGTTACCTGTGTTGAATGTGTCACTAAAGCATGTTAACTACTCACTGATGTTCACTCCACATGCAACTTGATTCAACTGCACATAGTTCTGTTATACAACCAATTATGTTACCAGGGATGTAGTGGTGTTAGTGCCCTAAGTGGCAGTTCTACATAACCAATCATAGCCAAACTTAAATAATTTGCAATATTACTTGTGATGGTGCTCTATACCAGCTTTTGTCTCATGGATGATTTGTCCTTGGTGCAGCTACTTTCATGGCAAGGAGTGTATAACAGTCGTATTTCATCAATAATTGTTCTAAATGACACACATTAAAATTAAACTTGCACCTGTGTTACAAACTTTATTTTAGTATCCAAATTGTGTTTAAATATTATTATAAATAAGGACAAAAATAAGCACATTAGAGAAAGTGGTGGCAATGGAGAAAGATGTAGTATCCATACTTTTAATTAGTTTTATGTACTGACAGACTAATTTGTCTAAATTACTAACATTTGAGGTCTTCAAAGTTTCAAGTTTCTGAAACTCAGTACTGTGGCTTCACTAATTATACACATACAGAAACATAGTAATCATAGAGGTAGAGGTAGCTACTGCCAGTGAAGCTGTATGAGAAACTGTTTGGTTGAAGCAGCTTTTGGAGGATATGACAGGCTTGGAGACAGTTCCAGAACTTCAGAAAAAAAAAATGCTGCAGATCGGTAATATCAAAACAACCCACCACCAAAGACTCTGGAGAAGGAACTGAACTCAGATGGGTACTTGAACACAAAAAAGATGTCAGTGAATGCATAGGCATTGAGTTTGGAGAGACAAGGGGTCAGTCACTCCCTTACTTTTCAGTCTGCAGGGGCATAACCCTCTTGGGTTGATTGTCAGTGGTCAGCAACTACTTCAAATTGTAATAAGTATTTAAACTAATAATGGCCTGTTTCCCTCATTCTTTTTAAGCTGTATTCTATTATAGGTATTTATGTAACCAACAGCAAAAGTATTTCAGTAGAAATAATTTTAATTAAATTTGAAAATGCAACACACAGTGAGAGAGAAGAGAGAGTGAAAGATTAGAATGATGTTGATATGGTCACAGAAAGTTTGAGATTTACTCCTTTACTTTAAATGAGAAGTTTGCACCTATGAATGGAAAATGACATGACAACGCCATCACACACTAAATTGAGAAGAATTTAAGTAATTAGGACTTGTTGTCATACCTCCCCCAGCTATTAGCCCAGTCCTTGCAAACACCCAGCAGCACCCGAAGAACCACCTTAGAATATGTGAAATGGCGAGTGTAATGAGAAAAGAGCAAGGGTTAAAGTCAGTAGGGAGAATAGGGGTTCACATTTAAAGTGCGCAGCTGTAGCACAATGTCATGAATAGTTACTGCAGTGTCCGAGTGCCACGTGACATCACACATTCTCCAGTCCATCAAGACGGCGACGGACTATAATCTCGACCCCTGAGCCAGAATTATTTCAAACCTTTTTAATTTTGAGGACTATAATTACCGCTAGAAAAGGGCAATTTGTTTTCATAATAATTTTGGCATAATAATTTTTATTTTACTGTTTCAACATTATTTGTATTTGATGAGTTTTGTGTAGCGGCCAAAGGGATACCTTCTGAGGTTGCCTTCCGGCCACCATGTGGTCAGTCGTCAAGTAGTTGTGACGGACGAATGTGCATCTCGTGGGGGCCTGTATCTTTTGTGAGTTCACCTGATTTAGTTTTTGTAGTGCAGTTCTTTATTTAACTTTTACCACAACCTNCCCCCCCCCCCCACCACCCCTGAGTGCCCTCACCCTGCACTAACTTGTTTAATTAGTTTTATTTGATCTGCGTTGCTGTGCCACCAGTTAGCCACGTGTTAGACTTTCAGGCCCAGCAGAATGGTTTTCTGATCCAGTTGTATCCCGGTCAGCAACACTCACGCGGGACTTTATCCTAGAATAATTTCGGGAGGCACATAAAGACTGACAGAATTTATGTGTAGCAACATGCAAAATTTGCGTTACCTCTCAGTGACAGGATAGACTCCACTGCCTTATAAACAAGTGAGCAAAGTCCATGATTTCATTGGCCACTGCACTTTAATCGTCACCTTACTGCTTGATTTTCTTAAAGCACATTCACCACTCCACTGTTAAACTTATATTATTGGCTCAAGAGTTCTCCGAGGTGTGACAGACATACTACCGGGCAATGGTTCAAGTAGGTAAAACGCACAGTATCTTGGAGTTCAGTCTGTCCTTAAATAATAACGCAAATTTCGCATGTCTCTATTAATATGTATTTTTAGTGTGGAAGGCATGCAGAATTTTTTATCAGACTGTGTATTGGGAAATGTTGTGCCACGTGGCAGCTATGGTCAACAAACCAGTGTTGAACCGTAATGCTTGCATTACCTTTCTTTACAAGTCTGAGTCTGTTAATTTATGGACGTGCAGTGTGACTCTAACAACACTGTGTAACATAGAGTTTTTTCATGCTTAAATCCACTGCCCATGCCCGCCAGCTACATTGGCCGAATGTTCCACAACACCCTGAGAACTTGCGCTCTTAAATGTGTTAACCAACTATGGTCAACTGGCGCCTGGGCAATCTCATTTTATCTTTCACCTAGACTGTGGCAGGCATGTGGTCAGGTCATTCTTGACCACCCTAGAGAGCGACAAACCTATGAAGGATCGAAAAAGTTGTTCAAAAAGGCAAAATTTTAGCAATGTTTTTTTAAAAACTTGAATATATTTATGTGTGTGTGTGTACACATATGCACACATACATATATATACATATATCTTAATTTCATAATTTTTTGTGTGTGCATTACCTCTAATGTCTTATTTGTATAATTCTTTTACAAGTTAAAAAATAAAGTTTGTTTTGCTGAAAAGTGTGTTAAATATACCAGTAGCTGAAATAAATTCAGACATTTTATTAACTAAAACTGTTAAACCATTAACTTTTTCATCATTTTTAACCACATTTATTTAATGGGTTTAATTTTTACTGAGAATTCCACACAATGGTCAAACTATATAAAGAAAATAATATTAAACTTTAGAAGTGGATGTGAATCATATATATTCTAGGTCCCATAAAACTGATGGTATGAAAGGAATACTTTCAGTGTGTATCACATGAATGCCCATCATAATTCATCACTCATTCTCTTAATACAAAATCACTGCATGTCCAAGTGATTCTTGTGGTGGCTGAAGTCTCAGTGACTGCACCTCTAGCGTGACATGCATGCTACACATCAACACACTGGCCACCTAGGGGCCCTACTGAACATCAACAGAACTGTTTGCCCACCGTACGACGGCTGTGGCGTATCGACGAACCCTGCGGGAAGTACAGCGAACAAAAAAAGAAACCATACACAACAATTATTAAAACACATTTTCACAGCCACAACCTGAGCTCTACTGGTAATGAATAAAGCCATCACTTTGTCAACAAGGGTGCAAGACATCTCGTGCGCTTTACTGTACATTCACAATAAAAACAACCAAAGCACATATAGCTAAGTTTGCATCAAATAAGTTAATGTAAATTTTATGTACCTCAGTTAAAAGTATACAGTTTTACGTTAACATTGGTTATTGTAAAAACATTATAACTACAATAAAAATTGATAATAGTTTACACTTGTAAAATTTAAGTTTAAACATGTTGCACATGCAAAGTTTTGGTTTAATTAATTTCTGAATATTTATACATAAACCACCACATTATGTTGGTATATATTATAAAAATGTTTTTGTTCTTCAAAAATTACTTTTTTATTAGGTATAAATTATGGTCTGTATTACTACGTCATGGTATTTATTAGCAGTACTTTTCTTTCTATATTTAAATGTACAATACAATACTTGTATGTCAGTAAAATATTTTACTTAAAAGTAGTTTCAAGGATTATTTAAAAAAATTATTTGGTTAGAGTTTTCATTAGACTTCATTTCCTCTAAATAAGTAAATGCAACATTAATCCATACATGCATTAAGTGCATCAATAAAATTATACTCATAAAATAGTCATTCAACAACAAAACATAAACCATAGTAAACACCACCTGCAGAAATTTTGTAAAGCAGTATCATATCTGAAACAAAAATTATCTTCTTAGTAGGTATGTAGTAAACTTGTTTTACTAACCCACAAATTGCAAAGTACCTTATGTGGTTGATATTCAGAAAACGAGAGTTCTTTTACAAAGTTCTTTCATAAAGCTGACAAACACTACAACGTTTAGTTTTCACAAAAAAAAAAACAGATTTTTTTTTGCTACAAATGTTTTTGTGTGAATCAGTACTAATTAACTGCCGCAGATAGATTTTTTTTCATAAGTAAAAATAACTGAAGACTCAAAGACACAAAACAGTAAAATAAACACATAGGCAACACCCTGGTTCATACCATCAGACATTTCCAGTTTGAAACCAGTTCAGGAACAACTATTTTTAGTTGGGTATAGAAAAAAATATTACAATTAAATATTTACAAATGTGTTAAAACACAGGCTTTCATATTCAATAGCTCCCATTCTTTAGCCCACTGTTGTCCCATCCATCCATCCATCCGTGCACATTAAGTGTTTCATGCGCCAAGTGGACGCAATGGAATGTCAGTGCCATCACATCATCACACCAGACACAGGTTGTGGCCACATGCTTTGGACTTGCAACCACTAGCCACCACATCGGTCAAGCTACATTTTCATGGTTGAAAATGTCATGTGTGAAATGTGTGACATGTGTAATTATTTTGTTTTTAACGTAAATCTTGTACCTCAGAAACTCGAAGACATTGAAGTTTTGTAATCCATTCAGTTATTTCAGCATTTTAAGCAACACAACAAATGAGTACATGTTACTATGTAACCAAACATAAACCAGTATAAATGTAGTATATTTAGTATTTCAGTGTAGAATTTAATATAGGTTAGTATGTCTAGTCAGCAAATTTATAAATTTTTTATCATCTATTAAAGTGGCATAATACTTTTAACTTGAGTGGTACACACCCCTGAGCTACCACTCATCTACCAAATATTTTTATTAACGTGGTATATTAATATTTTTTAAAAAAGGGTTTGCACATGTAAGTTTGTATTTTGTGTGCATTTGTGTTTTATTTAAAATATAATACAATTGGTTTTAATACTTTGTAAATTAGCTTCATGAGGTAATTAATTATTCACAAATTTAATTGTGTACCTAATAAGAATTAATTAAGATCTCTGTATATATGTAATCATAATCCAGTGAGACCAAGGTGTTTAAATTCACCATCCATTTTCATATTCTCATCACATACCACAATAACGCACTGGGAAATTTATTCAACCGCAAAAAGCTCAGTCAATGATTCAGTTGAGATTCTGCTGCATCGTGGCCTAGGGCAATCAACTTCTTTGTTCATCAGTCATATAGTTGTTGTGTTTTTAATTTCATATCTTTATTATACTACTCCCTCCAGCTCGGTGCAATGACAAATATATCAACAAGAAACATTATCCTGACTTAACCATGCACCATCTTTTCTCACACTCGTCAACATATCTTATTGCAAACCTTTTACACAACAATCCCATTTGTTGATATTTTTTTTTACAATGACAACTTGGTTAGCCTTTATCTTTTTACACATATTACGAATTTTCTATAGCTCATTACGTAAGTTGTTTTTTGTAGACATATCTACCAATTTTTCCACCTAGCTTATTACACCCGATACCAAATTAACCAATGAGACATAGGCCCTTACAACACTGTCCATTAACCTCACACACAACCTCTCTACCCTCCTTCCTCAACTTGTGTCCTTCCTTTGGTCTGCTCCTCTTCTGGCCTCTTAGTTGCAAGATGACTGCTTGTATTTGCACCTAATGTAGGGTGCCGTAGTCTGCCTGCTGGATCCACCAACCACTACCCACCAATCTTGTTCCTGGATGTCTCCCTTCTTGTCCTGAACTGTGGAGAGTTTATCATCCTCCAAGTAGGATCTTCTAAGCTGATCTATGTGAACTACTATCTCTTCTTTATTTCTTCCAGGCCATGTCACTAATAAGTCATTGGACTCAGAACTTTAAGCATTGAACTCAGAACTTTAAGCACTCTGCTAGGAATCCATCCTCTGATCTTGTTTGCAATTATTTGCACCAAGACCTATTCCTTCCTTATACCGCAGTATTTTTCCCTTATTTTACAGAGGAGGGTTTCTGCTGGTTTGTCACAGTCACTTGGTTTCATCATTGTCAATTTTGTTCTAGATTTGTTCTGAAAGACAATTTCTGCTGGCTTAGGCCTGTTGCTGTGCATGGTGTGTTGCGATACACAAATAGAAAATTGTCTAACTGGTGCTGCAAGGGCAAACTCTTGTTCATTAGGGGCCGCAGTTGCTGAGCGGTTAGCCTGCTCGCCTCCCACCAAGGCAAACCAGGTTCAGTCCCCGGCCGGATCACTCCCGGATTTTTGCATGTGGGAATCGTGCCGGACAATGCCGCTGTTCGGCGGATTTTCTTTGGGATCTCCCGTTTCCCCCACCCTTTCATTCCGGCGCTGCTCCATACTCACCTCAATCACCCTCATCAGCTTGTAATGACGCACTAGTATTCATTTTCGGGACACGCGGTTCATTTTCTTTAGCTTTGCCAGGCGTCATAATTTGTTATCGGAATTTGAAATCAAAGCAGTGGGAGTTCGTTTATCAGGCATCCGGTTGCCATTTTGAAAGTTGTAGTTTTCAGTACGCATCAGCATTAGTGATAGAAGCTTTCCGAACTGTGTCAACAGTTTTTATTCTAGAAGGTTTGATTATCTTTTACTACGATGGATGCAGTTCGGATAGTGTGGGAAGAGCGTGGAGACACATGCTATGCCCATATTCGGTAACAGTTGGTGCCACCCTGGTATGAGAAGGGGGATAGCCACGAGAGATAAAAACCCTGGACGAATAACGCCCGCAAGAAAAATGGTCTATCTTTCGACTTCGTTCTTTTTCGGCAAAACCTTAACTGTTATAAATTACTTCCGTCGGTGTGGGAGGTCGCTAGGGTGCCAGGAGGGAACGAACATCCCTCCTGCCTTCGTAACTTCTTCTTGCGATGCAAGTTTTTAAGACATGAATAATTAGTAAACGACAGTGGCGCTACTCTGTACTTGTCTGCTTACCTCTGAACCTGTTCATACTCGGCATACCTGAAGACTGTATGTGAACGGTTTCAATTGATTGATAAATAAAAGTATAGAACAAATAAACCGGAATTGAACTTTATTACATTGGCTCCTTTTTAAAGAGTTTCATGTTGCTACCACTGAGCTAACCGAGTTGTAACTTCCAGCCGTCATCACAGACGCTACAACATTACAAATATGGCGCCCAATGTAGGGCGCCATATTTGTAACGTAGCAGCGGCGCGTTAAGGCCGCCATATTTGTAGCATTCCACGTCTGGATATGACGAATGGAAATTACCACTCGGTTAACTCAGTTGGGTAGAAGCATGAAACTCTTTAAAAAGGCGCCAATTAAATACAAAATAATGTAGTCAAGTTCCGGTTTAATATTCGTTACTTTTAATTTTCAGAAATATGCAACTTAACAGCTGATCCCAATCGCAGCTTTACTTCGTTATAACCTTTCGGTTGAACTCCCCTAACCTGAAGTCTCTCTTTCTGTCTTACATTTATCCTCGACGTACTGACTTCCCAACCATTGGGTACACTCTTTTAAAAATTATTGTCAATCTGCCTCAGCAATTGATTTTCTCATAACAGAACTGAGTGACCATTAACAACTTCTGAATTTCTCCCCTCAGTTTCAACTTCTTTACTTAAATCGTCACAACCAGTACTAACTTCATTGCCGTTTTTATACTCCTTACTTGGGGCAGTTAATGTTGAAATCTTTCCTAACCTATTCTTTTCTGTTTCAACCCCCCAGTTTTCTAGCCTTGTTATTATTCTGTCAATACCTTTATTACTCTTTTCTGCTACTCGTTTACGCTCCTGTTTAAGATCTTGTTGTCCTTTCTTTATTGACAACGTAAGATTATAAATTTCTGACCCTATCGTTTTATTTAAAGAAAACTGTGCCATTATTTATTTCAATTACGACTTGCACAGTTACGACTTAGTCAATAATATCAACCTTACCTGTTCTCAATATAAACAAACTACATCTTGACGAATTTACTTAACATATTATCAACATAACCTGTACACAAAATAAACAAAATAACATGTGGTGAATTAGTAACTTCTATAACTTGCCTTCTCAATACGTGCTTTGTGGTCTGTACTGCCCTCTCTGCTAGTCCATTTGATTTGGGATGGTATGGAGGAGTTTTCAGCATTTGAATTCCATTTGCCATACCAAAGTTGTTGAATTCCTCTGAATTAAATGGTGGCCTTCATCACATACCAATGTGAAAGGTAAACCAAACGTCGCAAAACTTTATCTGAGCTTTATTAACCACTGCAATTGTAACTGTGCTCATCATCAAACAGGCTTCTATCCATTTTGAATAACTGTCCTCTAATACCAAAACTGACCATCCTTCATATTCAAGGAAATTTACATGCAGCCTCTCCCACACTGATTTTGACTTCGGCCAGGGTACTGTAGGAATAGTCTGTCTTCCGATTTGTGTGCGCTGACATGCTTCACAAGTTTTTACTTTGGCCGCAATGCCTTCATCCATATGAGGCAACCATACAGCTGAAAGTGCTAACATTTTTATTCTGACAATACCTGGGTTTTCTTCATGCAGCATATCCAGCACCAAGCTTTGTAATGCCTTAGGTATAACCAATTTGTTGCCCCATAATAAACAATCCTCTTGCAGACATAGCTCAAATCTTTTCTCAGCGAAGGGTTTCAAATTTATGTCACTTATGTGATGTGGCCAGCCCTCTCTTGTAATTTTACACACTTGTTTTAAAATAGGGTCCTTTTTTGTCTTACTACCTATTTGCTTGCTCATTACTGGGATTTCTGGGAGAGTTATGAATGAAAACACCTCTTATCTGCTGTCTTGCTCTGTACAGGAAATTGAGACAATGCATCAGCATTGGACATAAGTGAACCCTTTCTATATTATATGATAGTCATATGCTACTAGTATCACTGAACATCTCTGAAATCTAGCATTTAAGATAGTAGGAATAGCTTTGTCAGGACCAAGTAATTTTTTTAATGGTTGATTATCTGTGATTAGCGTGAACTTTTGGCCATACAAGAACTTGTGAAATTGTTTGACAGCAAAAATGATGGCTAATGCTTCTTTGTAAAACTGTGAATAGTTTTGCTCTGCTTGTACTGGCAGAAAACAGTACTGAGTGTTCAACACTCTCTATACGGTGACTCGGGACTGCCCCTGCACCATACAGAGAAGCATCACATGTTATCACTATTGGTAAAGAAGGATTTAAATGAGCCAAAACTTGATTTGATGGTAAACTTTCCTTAGCCCATTGAAATGCTCTACTACACTCCTCAATCAAAACCCAAGGACTATCTTTTTCAGTCAATCTGTACAGTGGCTTTACATGGCTTGAAAGCATTGGTGAGAACTTATGGTAAAACTGAAGTAAACCTAAAAAGGATTTCAGTTGTGTCCCATTCTGAGGTGTAGCTGCATAACGAATGGGTGGTTGGATGTACACCCTCCTTACCAATTTCATGACCTAAGTGTTGTATTGACTCACAAAATAGGTAGAAAAATACCAGTGGTATCCCATGCAGTACCCTATCCATCCTTGATTGGAAAATAGCTGGTGGACTTGCCATTCCATATGGCAGCCTGGTGTTCTGAAATAAGCCTAGATGGGTGTTAATAGACTCTGGTACAACCTCAAGTTGTAGGCAAGCATTTCTTAAGTCCAACACTGTAAATACTTCTCCTGTTATCTTGGAAAGACATCTTCCAATTTGGGTGATGGATACGAGTCTACATTCAACACTCTGTTCGCAGATACTTTAAAATCAACACAGTCTCTCAGACCACCCTGTTTTTGGGAATTACTACTGTTGGGCTAACCTACTTACTGAAAGTCACTGGTACTATTTTCCCTGCTTGTTGCAACTGTTGTAACTGTTCTTCTACCTGATCGACTATAGCATATCGTACATCATGTATCTTGTGAAATATAGGGGTCACGTCCTCCTTCACCAGTATATGTGCCTAAAATTTTTTTATAGCATTGATAGCATCAGGATTACAAAGATCAGGAAACCAAGCCCGTCAGCCATATAGTGTATCAATAGTGTTGTAGCTTACTAGAACCTTTCACGTTTTGGACCTTGGGATTTCCAGCCTTGCTCTGCTTATCTGCCGTACCATTTAAACTATTCCAAGCCACTTTTGACATTTGTGCAATGTAAACCACAACAAGCTTTGTGTGTCGGTCCACATATTTTGTATTGGCTTTAACGTAATATACATGCTAACTATGAGTAACTTGAGTAGATTAAGTACCCCAATTTCCAGTGACATAGCATTTTAGAGTGGTAAGCCTTCTCTCACCAAACTATCCATTCATGTTTCATTCCACATGACAAAGTCGTACATCACATTGGTGTCCGGGTAACCCTAATACTCCAGGAATCAGAACTATGGGAACTAGGGGGTCACGGTGTTCAACCATTTTCTGAGAGAAGAAGAGTCTTCATATTAGCCTGAGGAAAGCAACAACATCTGCTAACTGGTGCCCGGACATCTCAGCGACATCATCCACTCAGATTTCTAAATCTTTGAGTCTACATTTCAGCCAAAACCTATCCAAATTGTGCAACCTCAGTCTCTAAATTTCCACGTCCCATTTATCACATCAGGTTTTACAATAATAGAAGAATTGGCAATAGCAGAACTACAGAACTGTCAAGCTGGGTATAACAATGCAAACAGTTATATTTTTCAGCAAGGTATTTTAAAATGTTTTAACTGGTATCTTCATGGCCTGAATGACTGTCCTTCCCACCTTCTTCCCCAAACTGCATCATGTTAATTGGAGATGCCAAAAGTATAGTTTGTGGGGCCCTGCAGATAAAAACTGTCAGCACTTGTGCTTGCCAACTTACCTTCGAGCCATACCTTCATTTTGCTGAACAAAGGAAGATGAAGCAGGAGTATGTTGAATGAAACATTAAACTGATATACATGGCTGAGCAGCCACAACAATCTAATCCTAGAATGCCTTGAAAACCATACTTGTGGTAATTAACGGACTACAGAAACTGAAATCAGCTTTCTACAGGTAAGACTATGTACCAGCATGCAAGGCTTACTAGTATCCTACATCAAGTTGTAAATATCCCAATCTTTCAAAAAATTGTTTTCCAAGAGCCAAATTAGAAACAGTTCTATTACCAGATCCTTGGGCAACATAACCAATAGCATCTACCTCACTGAGGACATCAGTATCTGTGATTCTGAAAACTAAATACAAATTGCAGTAAGAACACTGGGCAGTCTACAATATATACGTTTCACAAAGGAAATGCAGAAACTTTGTGAATGACTAAAGACACAATATGACAACTAGATGCCCAAGAAGGTTGGTTGCAACTCATTCTGCCACCCCTATTAGTTTAGAATAAAATTATAAAGCTCATTCAATGTAACATACTTCTAAAATTTTAAGTTAAGAAAAACTATTATCACACTAATGTGGTATCCAGTTAAGAAACACCTGTTAATGTACCATCAGACAAAGTTGGTAACCTTGAGCCAATACAGTGCAGTTGGCAACACTGGGCAGGTCAGACTCTTTGACCAGAGGGAGGAAACTCAGATAGGAAGATTTATTCCATGTAAATTCAAAAGGTTGCATCCTCGAAAGGTAGATGGCATTAGTGTCCCACAAAGAAAACTGTCATGTGTCTCACCTCAGCCAATCACATCACATCACATCACAACAGAGCAGATAGATTGATTTGCGTGGTTTTTATCATGACCGAATGGTTGTTACTGGAATGGTTTTATTTTTGATAGGTGTAGTAAAAACATTTGCTTCAGAATAGTTAATACTGAAAACATTTCTTTTTCAATATTCCGGAGAGAGTTGGGAGAAAATTGTGAATATCCAGTATTTTGTTCCTAATTTTCTCAGGACTGATTAAGCTTGGTAGTTTCCTCTCTGTAACCTCCCTATTCTGTGTCTTTGACATTGTGACCATGATTGTCAGATGTGTTATTCAGCTTGCACTAATATAACGTACTCTAGCTGGTAAAACTCTGTTAAAAGTAAAAAAAAAAATTATATTAAAAAATATGACAACACTATATCTATCACCTTTGACATTTCTACACTCAACCAGTAATGTAAACTTGTTTTTGTATTTTATATTCCTATTGTTATTTTCTTGCTAGGCTTGTCTTCAGTCATTTGTTATCAACTGGGAGAAGATTGTCACATATTTCTGCATATAAATAAAAATTAGGTAAAACTCAAAAATTTATTAATTTTTCAAAATACAGCAAACTTACTTTACACAACAATCAAAATCAAGCAGAATTGTTTGTTGTGTCATTAATTACGAAAATCATAAATTTTATATTTTAAAAGTGACTATGTGATAGATAATTATTGTCATGCATGGAGATTGTTAGTATGGATTATGTATGGAGGCTGTTAGTATAGTTTACTTGTGTTGTTAAGTTGGTAACTATGTGCCACGATATAGGTTAGATGCTGAGCTGAGAACTATGTGTGTGTCATGTATGTGGAGAAGCCGGCAAGACAGTAGCGGCCAATTCTAAACAATGGAAAAAGGATAAAGTGTAATCGAACCAGCGATCGTGGTGGCTTTTATTGGGTCAATGAGAAAGTTTGCGCCAGGATGTGATCCGTGGAAATCTTATCCTGAAGGTTTACAGTTTTACTTCGTGGCAAAAAAAATTCAGGATGAGACGACAAAGCATGCAGTTTTTTTACCATATGATGGGCAGAACTGTACAATCTCGTCATATCTTTGTTGTCTGCTAAATCCATTGACAAAGTATCTCACAATGAGGTGATTACAAAGCTTACCAATCATTTTGAGCAGAAGCACTGTAATATTGTGGAAACTTTAAAGTTTCTTAACCGTGACAAACAGAAAGGGGATACAATCGCAGTGTATGTGGCAGAACTGCGGAGTTTGAGCACTCACTACAATTTTTCCAACCTGGAACACATGCTGAGAGACTAGCTTGTGTATGGAATCAAAGACAGATTTGTTCAATATGTGCTATTTTTCCAAGGACTAGCTACGTAACCTTCAAAGACACGATGGAGATTGCAATGGCAGCAAAGGCGACCGGACATAATATAGCAGATTTGCAAAATAGCACAAGTGAGGTATTAACAGGTGGTGTTCATTAAATGTACACTAAAAACATGAAACAAACAACAGATGGAGTCCTAAATTAGACAAAGCCATTCCGGTTACTCGGTCCTGTTGGCAGTGCAGTGGAAATCACTTGTCGAACAAGTGCTACCACATAAAGACCATTTGCTGATTTTGTAAAAATTGTGGCCATATTTAATGCACCTGTATCACTAAGAAAAAGAACCAGTTGTCTACTGATGCTACAGGCAGGGATCAACAGCCAAATAAAAGCCAGGGAGTGCAACATTTATAAGTGGATACACCAGCAGACATAATGGTTGTGTACACTTTGCAGAGTGGGTATGCTGGGAAATAATTGAAAGGGGCTTTTTGGCATGGGAGTGTACTTAATGGTAAACGCCTGGTCATGGAAATAGATACTGGGACAGGCTACTCCATCATAAGTTGGCAAATGTTTAAATCCTTGTAGCCTCATGAGCCACTCTTGTAGACTGCGAGGGTAGTGTTGTGTACATGGTCCCAGGAACTTTTAGCCATATTCGGGTTGTCTGATGTGGAAGTGAGAACAAGACATACGGAGATATCCCACTTGAGGTTTTGGTGGTGAAAATGAATAGCCTGAGCTTGATAGCTCGTGATTGGCTAGAACCATTGGGAATTGAACTGGTAGGCTTGCATCAAGTTCAGGACGACCATTTGACCATGTTGATGTATTGACATCTTTCGGTATTTAAGGCTGATGAGCTAGGGAAGTACACAAGACCACAAGTATCAATTACAATTTATGTAGAGAGCAAGCCAGTTTTTAGAAAAAGTCAGCCTGTGGCTTTTGCGATGCAAAAAAGGGTTACTGCAGAAATAGATTGACTAGTGCAGTAGTGATCGTATCAACCTGTGTTGTTCCCACATTTGACGGCATCTTTGGGTCTCAAGGGTGATGGTTCACTTACCTAGGTTGTGTGGTGCCTATAAGAGCACATTGAACAGTGTATCAGTTAAAAATGTGTACCCATTGCCTACTGTGACTGAAGTTTTCACTGTGCTGGATGGTGGACAAATCTACACCAAACTTGACTTTGAGGAAGCCTACTTTCAGATCACAATTGATGATGCTATGGTAAAGCTGTTCATCGTAAATACTATGAAAGGACTGAATACTATAAAGGGAAGATGGGTTGCCTTTTGTTGTTAGAAGTGGGTCAGCCATATTCTAGCGATTGATGGACACACTTCCAGCAGAGGTGCCTGGTACTGTGGTTTTGTTGGAAGACATTCTGATAATGATGCGAAATTAACTTGAGCATTGGGATCATATTCACCAGATCCTGGGACAGTTAGAGCATACAGGGCTTAAACTAATGATGTTGAATCGGTGGAATTTGTGGGAAGGGCATTCACCCATTGGACAGCATGTTGAAGACATACATAGTGCACCTGAAATGTTTTTAAAAACATATCAGCAGTTTTGTAGCCATTGCACAGATGTTGTGATGCAAGAGTTCTGTGGGAATAGACAGAAGGCCACTCGCATGCTTTAGAGAAAGCAAAACAGTTGCTACTGTCAGATCTTGTGCTTGTACACTATCACCTTGCTGGCAGGCCTTTTAAAATAGTGACAGATGACAAGACACTTCTCAGACTACTGCAGCCTAAAAAAAATCAATTCCAGATACTCTGTCATCCTGACTATTATGATGGAGCCTGATAATGGCTCAGTTTGATTATAAATTGGAATATAGACCAGGGGCCCATATACAGTAGGTCATGCTGATGTCTCTGTGTTTGAAGATTTATGAGAACTACCAATGAATCCACTGGAAGTGGCAGAAAAACAAAGTAGAGCAAGGTTTTATCTCAAGTGATGAATTACTTGCGAGGATGGCCAGCTCATGTTAAAGAAGAAGACTTGCATTATTATTATATTAGGCTTGATAAACTTTCCATACACAAAGGATACTTATTGTGGGGAAACAGGGTTATAATCCCAGCCAGCAATGCTGAAGCTGCTCCACGTAAGCCATGTTGGCATGGTGCGTATGAAAACAGTTGACAAAAGTAGTTTTGGTGGTCCAAGATTGATGCAGTAATAGAGGATATAGTTCACAAATGTGATACATTTCAAAACTGCCACAATGACTCACCCAAGTTAAAGAGAGCAGCATTGCAAGCCCAACAAAGTCATGGTCTTGCTTGCATGTGAACTTTGCTGGACCATTCCAAGGAATGATTTTTCTGATTGTGGTAGATGCATACACTAAATAGCCAGAAGTTAAAGGAGTAACCAATATGTCCGCTATTGTCGTGGCACAAAAATTACAGGGCAACATGCTTGAAAAAAAAATGGAGTTCTGATGATATTTTTACCCCCATACCAACCAAATGCAATAAGTATGCAAAACACAGTGTACAAACAGTAAAGCTAAATTTGCGGAAGCTAGTTCAGGGTGATTGACGCACACACTTAGCATTTATGCTGTTTTCCTTATACAAAACCCCCAATATGGACACCTACACGACACAGGCAGAGTTGTTGATGAACTAATGTCTGGAGTTAGTCTTGACAAAAATTCATTCCAGTTCACAGCAAGGCACCCAGGAAATGGTAATGCAGGCTATACCACCAAATATCCTTCTCATCAGTTCTTGCCAGGTTACTTAGTGTGGTTGCATAATTACTTACATGAGCCCAAGTGGATAGCATGATGAGTGATTGCTCTTGAGGGTCAATTGGTTTACAGAGTATGGGACAAGTAGGGTCACGACCATTGCGACATGTGGACCAGCTGTGGTGCAATCTGAGTCAGACGTTGTTATAACACCATGCCAGTGCTGCCAATGATGAGAACATTCCAATCTGGGGTGTTATGGAACTATTCAGAAATGGGGCAGCAACAAGATGTGAAAGATGGTCCTACAATTTTCTGAGGGTCTTCACCATTCCGAGGGTTTGCCACCAGTCCTGAGATGGAGTAGGTTCAGACATATGCAAGCCAGACAAATGCTGGCAATGGTTCTGTGAGTTCCAGTTGTTCACTTCAGTCCAAGATGTCCGGTATCGTAAGGTAGATCTTGTGTCTCGATGAAGTTCAACACGACAGCATTTTCCTTCTAGGAGACCACAGGATTTTGTGACATTCAAAGAAGGGAAGGAACCTGTTATGTATGGTGACTGTTAGTGTGGGTTATGTATGGAAACTGTTAGTCTAGTGTATTTGTGTGATAAATTGGTAACTATATGCCACAATGTAGGTTAGAAGTTGAGAACATGAGTGTGCTGATGCATGTGGAGAACCCGGTAAGACAATAGCTGCCAGTTGCGAACAATGGTGAACTGCATGTGGACTGGCGACACCCAGTCGGGTAGTTACATTTTTCAGATATAAATATTATTTTAAAATTTTCCAGCATAAATATAAATAAAACACAACACATCATGCATAAGCACAGCATTAGCACAAGTTTAAAAGTATAGAAAAATATAAATATGCTTGTAAAAATGTTGTGCTAGAACTTCAAATGTGTTTCTGCAAACATTTTCCAAGCATGAAATAGAGTAAATGAAACTGCGATGCCACATACTTGCTGTAAAAAAGACCTGAGTCATGCAACACACAAATGACATGAAAAAACATCTTGCAAAATAAAATAATAAAAAAAAAATTTCAAGAGACATGCCAAAACACAGGAGGACATTGTGTTACACTTGTAAAGTATTGGAAGAAAATTCTTTCTGTGCCCCATCATACTGTACTGGTAGTTTCTAGCAAACACTAATTAAGTTTATCATATACCCCATGCCCCAAGATGTGCCAACATATTACCTTCCTGTTACAAGAATCCATGAACTGCTTTTACACTCCCAATTTCATTTCAACTGCAGCCAGAGATTCCGGTTATATTTTTAATGATTGGACAGAGGAATTTCCCACATTTTATGAGAAGTGCTTTTCTTAATGTGACAAACTATTGCTAAATAACAATAACTGGGCCACAGGACAATGAAGGGAATTGATAATGATCTATGTGTTCGCCTACTTCACAACATTTTTGCTAACCAGTAATAAAATAAAGCATTAGGCTAAGCACTACCTTCTTCCTATGATCTGAGTGGCACAAATACTTTGAAAAGCAATTATTGAGGTAATATACTTATAAATCGTAAACGTAAATAATATTCGTACATGCTGTGTTCACCACATTTACTTAGTTAATAATTTAGTTTAAGGATCAAATATTTTTAAACAGTTAACATGTATGAATTATTTAGATATCAGGTGAATTGATAAATGAAATAATCAGAAGATCTAGCTGAGACTTTGGGTATAGAAATAAATCTGATAGCTGAACAACAAAGTTGTGGCTTTATAGGCATAAAAAATCACAGAAAAATATACTTTATCTTTACTACTGTAATTTTTTAAGGACCATGTTGACATTTTCATACTTAACACTGTCCAAAATCTACTCTGAAAAGCTCTCCCAAGATGTAAGGAATTTTGTTTATTGTAACTAACTGGCATTCTTTATTCTCATGGTGTCAATTATACACGAAACAGGAAGTTTGAAATATTGTGAGTCCCATCACAAAAATTACATTAGGTATAGCTTGATACATTTCTGATAAAGATTCAGAAAGCAGGAGCACTTCTCAATCCATGCACATGATCAGAATTGCTAATAAGTAATACCAAATATCTTGGATCTAGATGTAAGGGATGGGGAGCCGTTGGCCCCTTCCTTGTACATTATATTCTGCATTTCCTCAAAAATCACAGTGGGGGTTTAGTTTGTAACAACAAAGCCAAGGAATTAATCAAAAAACTGTATACATTACAGAATTTTTCATCAAGATTAAATTTTGCTTCTCCATGACTAAAATTATGGTAGTGCTCTTGCATTATCTTGGCAACATCAATGGCTGCAGTTTATTAATATAAAGACATCATTTTGAGGGACTTTTTGCAATTCATGAAGTACAGAGCATAGAGAAGAATTGTGCCTTGACCAAAGAAGCCTTGAGCCAACCCAGCGACAAGGCAAAGACTCACCCTCATCTGCGTCTTGAGGTTGGCCATGTCTGCACCCTCTTCTGGCACCGGTACATTGTAGAACTCTCCCTCCTCCTGGGTCAACAGCTTGTACCAGCCCTCCACGGGCGCCTTGATCAGCTCCGAGATGCCGAACGACAGTGAGCCCATGAAATCGTTACGAGACGTGCGGTCCCAGTCCCAGATCTCGATCAGCAGCCTTCGGTCCTTGTCTTCCGCTTTAAGTTCGCTGCACACAAGCCAGGTATCACCAACACAGTGCACACAACAGAAAGCCTCCAAAAACCAAACATCCAAACACCAGAAACTGCCTGTTTATCATGACCAAGTTTGGAAACTATCTTTGCTGGCACTCTCATATTATATGTTAGCGAATACAGCAAACATTCATATTTCTTACAATTTCCAATTAAATGTTTGCCTAATCTATTCCGGAATTTTGTGTTACTGTTTTTCTTGAGATTTCTCTGTCAATTTCAAAATGCAAACAAATGTATAATTCAGATGCAGTTCCAAAAAAATCGTACTATATTTGCTACTTTAAGTAGTTTCCAACATTTCTACAGAGTCCCATATTGCAGTACAAGGTATTTGGAGCATCTAAAGCGTTTACCAACTTTCCACATGCCACTGTATTGTAAGGAAGGAATAAAATGAACTCCTGTTTTATACTCCTGTATTTCACTCACAAAATTATATTTTTTAATTTAAAAGTTTATATTTAACCAGTTAATGTAAAAGCCGAATCATGTTTTCCCCAGTAGCAAAATAAACCACTAAAAATACAACATAATTTTTTTCATTACCAAGTGGCAGTTGGTTTTGGAGTAACACAGTAATATAGGCTGTTCACGGAAAAGTGAGCACTAGTGAGGCCATAGTTACTTTTCCCTTTCAGCCATATTTAATCCTTTAACATATTTTAAGATAAATATTGTCATGTAAGTAATAAACACAGTGTATATGTTCACCGCACTCGGAAGTTAGCGTCTAAAGCTAAAATGAAATATATTTATTGAATATTATTCCAAATGAGAGAGCTTCCAAAAGTGCTCACTTTACCATGAATAGCCTATAACAATGTAAATTATACATGCTGTGATGTCAGTAATGACTATTATAATATACTTCATACTACCTCAGATCTGGTCTAAGTGTAGCTACATGAGAGTTTCTGGTTCCTAAACACAGACCTCAACTGATACACACATGCATAAGTAAAGAATTATGTGTTTATGTGAACAAAAGTAAACATTGTTTATGCAGAAATTGGCTTTCAAATACATCTTACAATTCAACTTACAAAAACAAATTTCACTTCACTACTCCATACAAAGTTTTCCCATCCACTGGCTAACATATTTACAAGCTGTAGGCACAAGTAAACTTACTGGATTTTTTTTTTGTATTGTTGGGAAATCTTGCATACTAGGTATGTGTTATGTTTTGTTTATGCCATAGAAAAATTTAATACTGTAGTGGTTATAGCCATGTCACAGAAAGTTGATCAGTGTTTTCATTCAGCAAAGTACCTATGTCATTTTAACTAATTATTATTTAAGGGTGTTGGCCACGGAAAAATTTGTTATTTAATATTTGTACCATATATAGTTCAACTTGTAGACATTATCTGTGACTAACTTCTCCTCAGATAAAATAGATCGCCTGGATCCTGCAAAATAACATGTCAAAGTAAAAATGTTACTATTTTTGTATTGTACAAATAAAATAAACCAAACTGTCGCCAAAAATTTAAAAAAGGGCAACTGAAAGGTATAGTTTTTCTTTATTTTAAGGTATGTTTAGCAAAGGTTATTTTCTATAAATATAAGGACAGCTACAAATAAAAAATATGCAATAATCTCTGTTTTGTTTAAGAATTTTTTTAAATTGCAAAAACATTTCCTTGTGCAATTTTATAGATGTCTTGAAGTAGCTCTTGACATCTTTCAGTGTGAATTATCTCATTTCTATTCATAAGACGATTTTTATTATTTGTACATTTCTAAAACAGTAAAATTGTAATTTCCACATGCATTTATGCAAAAACTATACCCGCCCAGACTACTCCAACTGTTTCTATGTGCAGACGGATGCAAGCAAGGAGGGCTTGGATGCAGTACTGTACTAGTTGGGTGACCAGGGCGAACGCCTTGTCGTCAACTACGCGAGCGCAAAATTTGAGAAGGCCGAGAGGCACTATGGCGTCAATGAGTGCGAATGCCTTGCGAGCATGTGGGCACTGAAGTGCTACCGCCACCACCTGGAGGGTGGCAAGTTTACAGTGAGGACGGACCATCAGTGTCTTCTCTGGTTGGAGAGGTCGCAGGGCCGGAACTCGAAGTTGGTGGTGCCAAATGGAAGGAGTTAAAATCGATTCAGAAAGCCCGTAAATTATTTTCGCCTTTGAGCTTTTGACTTTAATGTAACTGAGTGTAATATCATGTTGGTTAAGATGAGGTCTGGTGCAAGTGTTTCCTTTAAGCGACTGTGTTAAATAAAGTAATGGTTAATTTGCTTTTGAGTTCGTGTTGTGCCCTGTGCAGCTTAATGTCTTTTTACCTTGTAATAAACGCCGGATGGCTCTAGATCTAACGTGAACGTGGTCACGTTTATTTACTAAGTAGTCATCCTCCCTGTACTTGCGTTTGGCGTGTTCCGTGGCAGACAACGGAGCTGAAGAGGTATGTGTCTGTGTTGATGCAAACCACGTGGCTATACTGCGACCTGAGATAGAGCCTGTGCTTACCACGTGGCCGCACGTGAAATCACAGCCTGAAGCCCTGGGAACGCTACAACCACATTACCACTTCCATCTGCTGCCTCACCAGTTAACCCATTAGCAATACTATTTTATGAAAATAAACAATCAATTGATTAAATCACCTTATCATTCTGTAATTTATTCTCAGTTATGTGAATTTTGAACAAAACTGAACTCAAACGTAAGTGGGATTTCGGTACTCATCAGATTGACAATTAAAGTTTCAAAAGGTCTAATATAACATTAAAGTCTTCGTAATAATGAAATAATAAAAAATAGTAGCAAGAAAAACAAAAAAAGCTCAACATTAAAAAATATATATAATACATTTTTTTGTAACCCCATTCACAAACACTTTTTCTGTACTTTCCCAAAATCATGATAAATAAAGAGAATTATGAAGAATCACAATGGTTATGAATGTTTCAAAGTCACAATTTTTGGGTACTACATAGCTTTTTGAGTTATTTTGAGTACTTTGTGTTTTTAGTATTCAGCTTACATCCTACAAATGTTATAGTAAGGAGGGCTAAAAAGATATGAGAAATTGTGGGGTATAAAAATACACAAAATGCAGAAATAACATCACAAAAGTACCAAAAACCACAAAAATACAAAAAATGTCCACCAGTAACTCTAGAAAACTGATAAGATTCAAATCTGCACCACTCTAGGCTGTACCCACTTACGTGCTCCATAATGAAGCTGGTAAACTGGTGCAGCTATACTCCATGCTTCTATACTCACTGCACTCATGCTCTGGGAAGCACAGAGATGCAGCATACAGATGCAGATTTGCATCTACATTAGTTAGTTCTCTAGAGTTTGTTGTGTCTTGTTCAATTCGGGTAGGCAGTATTCCGTATGTAGTATCCTTATTAATGGGTTTTAGGAGTCTAACTATGTACTGTGTTTTGTGAAATTTTTTTTGCAACTCTCCTCACTATATTTGTTAGTTTCATTATTACAAACACTGTAATATCACGTCTACCCTTTTGAAACTTTAACAGCCTGTATAATAAGAATGCCCCATGCCTGTAAACAGCCTACTTCAGATACATTGCAATTTAGAACTCTGTATAATAACAACAGTGGTTCCTTTCAGCCTGCATGTACTTCAGTGGAGAAACTAATTTTTATTGCAATTAGATGTCACGAAAAGACTGGCTGATTTTGATTTCTTCAGAACAAAAGATGTTTACTGAAATATTATTGATACCCTATATTTGCCATGTTCTTAATATTCACTGTGTGCTTCATCTGATTTCAGACCTTCAAATCAATCTTTGGTGCACTTTTCACTTAAAGCCCTACTTTCCCCATGGTGCACACACAAAGGAGAGCCATTTCTTCCTCTAGACCACTCTCCCTCCCACAATCCAAGTGCTTTAGGTATAGGGAAAAAAAGTTATAACAACCACAGCACAAAAAATTAAACATTAACATAAAATATAATAACTGGTTAAAACATACATTCACGTTCTATTGAGTTAAATCATTTAGTGTACAAAACATACCAGTAACCATAAAAGTGCTTACAAGGTGAGCGTCTCATTCCAGACAGGGTTCAGGCATGCCTTGATGGTTTTCGACTTCTTTTTAACGTTGTCTGAGTCTGGGATAAGTTTCAGCTTGACGTATGGATCCGAAAGCCCGTTTGGATCCATGGGAATTAGGTTGCGGCCTTGACGAACTGTGTAAAATGAATGTACATTAAATTATTAAGTGCACATAATCAGCTATTACTTTTATGATCTGTGGGACAAAATATCATCAGCCAAATTAATATAATTATGGGAGTACAAGCAGTTGCATTTCATACCCAATCATTTAAAAGTATTTTCTATTTATGTCCCTTCCTCGTGATAGCATCCACCAGTCTCTTGGTCTTATGACTAAGGTCCTGTGTTAGAAATTCTGAATTCAAAGTTCAGATTAAGCACTGATATTTACGTAAAGATTTTAATATGCTGTGTCTCTGATAATTTTGGTATAATTAAGGCATATGTGGAATATTAAGAGAATGGAAAAAAGAAATTAAAGTTAATGTATGAAAAATTAACACTAAATTACCAAATTTTATGCTACAATAAAATAAACAGAACCACAATACATTTCCAAGCACAATAAAGTACATAGCAGAACTTCCATCATCACTATTTCAATGTATAAAAAAGCTCTTTTCACAACTGGCATTATGTGAATAAGTACGAGACAGTGTGCTGTGGAACTAACCGGTGTGAAAATACTGTGCATTACTCTTAACTTATTTGTCAAGGAATTAGTTCTGTCTCAATATTTTCCCTGGTGATCCTTTGCCTCCAGGCAACTGCAAAACTAATTTATATTAGTTTTACTTGTTAAACAAAACTCTTAATGCTCAAAAGTTAAAATTCTGTTACGCTGACATTAAAGATTAGTAACTTTGCCCACATCACCTACAGCTTGTTAAGAGTTTATACATGTATGTGTGTAGCTATAAACAATTTGGTGCCTTTTGCCAATGTCTGCATTACCCAAGGATTTGCTGGAATGGAAATAATTATGGATACAGCTATATGGCAAAATGTTAATGTTACATTAAAAATAACCACTTGACAATTGTGGTAACTGTAATATTTGGTTCGTAAGGAAACACTTCTATGCATATTTACTTGGATTTATGAACAATCACATTTATTTGTGATATAGTAGCTGTGTCTGAACATTCCTCTAGTATACAAATTTTATACCATATAACATTTTGCGAACTATAAGTCACGTAAGCCTAGCAGTCCAGGTCAGCAATTGTGCTAACCTACCCTGCTGGGGAAATAAAAGTGAGAGTTTGAGAGGTGATAGTTTGCTTCTTATTCCTGCTCATACCCCTCTCTCTCTCTCCGCCACTCATCCCTAGGATCTTGCTCCCTTCAGCTCCCCTCCTTCCATAGAATCTTGCTGTCTTCACGAGCCTCTCAACTTTTCTCCTATCATGGACAGCAACAACCCAACACCC
>NQII01001962.1:145704-179425 GCA_002778355.1 Clitarchus hookeri | reverse complement strand
ATCTTATGAAAAGAGGGCAGGCTACTCCATGACTCACCACTCACCACTAAATGCAGCAACAGGACAAATAACTCATCCCAATAACTGAACCTTGAGCTCTCCACCTGCAGGAGTACTCCATCCATTGGAGGCAAGGCCAAATCCACCTTCATAAACTCCCTTGTACCTCCTTGCCTTCTCACCCATTCCTTGCTAGCCCTCCCATACAGACCAAGTGAGGTGATGCAGTGATAAACTTTTGGACTCACATTTGGGAGGACCTAGGTTTGAATCCTGGTCTCGCCATCCTGATTTAGTTTTCCGTGATTTCTGAAAACAACTCTATGCAAATGGTGGGATGGTGCCTTATTACAAGCCATAGCTGATTCATTCTTTGTTTCCACTTATCTCAGCAACTTTCTCCATTTCTAATGACCTCGATGTATACAATACTATAACTGCTACCAACCTATGTATCCACCCTCCCATGCTGCTACTATAGATTCCCTTTTGCTATCTGCCCACATCCAATGACGTTCCCATTCCTTCCACCTGATTACTTTCNTTCCATCCACTTCTGACTGCTGGCCTCTGGCAGCTGACAAAGCACCCATGGACCCTTGACTAAGGTCCAACTTTCTAAAGTTACAGGCATGGCTCCTCAAACTCTTTGACCCCAACAGCTGAGGCTAGCAGCCTCATGACCTACATGTATTCCTCTCCAGAACCTCCCTACCAGAGCTAGGACGTGTCAAGTTTACCCATTTTAAAAGTAATGAGTTAAAATTTCACCCGTATTTTTAACAATTAATTTAAACCACAAACTTTTTTTCCAAGTCAACTTTCAGGCAACATTTGATATGAATTAATACTGTATAGCAGAGGGCCTACATGATATTATGTAAACTTTGAAATAAACTTCGTCTAGTCTGGTTCACTGACTGTTGTTAAAATGGCTTTAACAGTATGTTGGCTGATGCAATTTTATATCATAACATGATGTTAGAGACAGCTATGTTTCATCGAACATTTTAGATATTTACTTAACTAACCTCATGTTAATAACCTTGTTCAAGTATCGCTGAGAAATTAATGCATCCTTTGTTTATGCCTGTCAACAATAAAACGTCATATGGAAACCTTCAATGAAAGTTCAGTTTTTGTTTATCTGTGGCAATTTATGTACATAACACATTGATGACAAGATTCACAGCTACAAATTAGCTACTGGTGCATGGAAAAAACTAAACACTCAGTTGTTTCATTATAAATAAGTTAAACTATTAAAAACATTACTGGGTGCCTAAAATATTTTATTATATCATAGGAAAGCAGAAAATAAATACTGGTATATCATCTGCGCCATGACGCATTTTGTGAAAAACGAAGTTACGTTCTAAGATAACCATTAAAGTTGTCCCCCTCTTGCAAGAAGACCTTCCACCGCCACTGTTTCACGGTGAAAGGCCACTGGTGATGTAGGACATTCTGAGTTTAATACTATGTCATCGGAGCCCCTCAGGCCCTGGTCTTTAGCCCAGTCCTAAAGCCAGGGGCAGGAGCAGGCGGAGAAAGCCCCGACCATGTGAAGTGTTGTGACCCTCTGATCTCTGTATATAGCCCAGTAACCCTCAAGGTAACAAGTGTGGCAGTCTTGCAAGACACCACAGGAGATAAGGATTGGGGTTTAGCAGAGCAGACTGGCCAGCTGACCAACCAAAGCCACGGCGGCAGCATAACAGTAAACCCAGCAGGTGCTGGCCGTGATGTCATGCTGTCCATACTCTCAAACCCTTCAGGGCTAAGACTGGCAGAGCATTAAAAACAAAAAGGGGATGTTACAGAATAAGAAGCCCAACGTAATAATTAAGGGAATATTTATTTATAATTTTGCCAACACGTTTGATTGCTTTTAATTGGGTTTGTATGTTGATATTTGGCTGATGGATGGAGCGCCACTGGCCCTCCCTTCTGCAGGCCATGAAGAGAAGTTTGGAAGAAGCCACGGTCAAGGGAGAATGTACGCATTGCGTGGAAGCCCTCAAGTTTGCCGTTGTTTGATATAGCAGTGCTGTCTGAAATTGTAAGTTACCTAAACCTTTTTCGTTTTAACTCCCATGTCCCTTGCACCACGGCAGACTCATGTAACTTAATATTTTATTTTGATTCCTGCACCATGTGCGTGGGTGAAGGGATCTTTATGCTTACAGGACCAACTGACTCCAGTAAAGTTTTGAATCATTTATTATCCCAGCCAGCAAGGATCTTGCTTGGGTATCTTTCATCACACACTTCCAGTTTACTGCTTAATTTCCATTTTGAGAGAAACTTTTTTCCATATTATCCATTGTGCCACATGTTCTAGTGTAATATACAATTGTCGGTCAATAAAATTCATGCTAATTTGTTTGAGAGATGGTTTGTCTTACCCCATATTCGCCCACGTGATAAGAGGACGTACAGTGTAATTTCAACTGTAACTCAGCAGTGAGCGGGCCTAGCCACCACGTCGTCAGACCGCTGTTGCTGGTGCTCAACGGCGCCCATGCTCTCATGAGTAACTGGTGCCCATGAACTCGTTGCCATTTAGACGGCATTTCTGAGTGACAGTGAGCACCACCCTGACAGAGTCATAAGCCCCCAATGGCAACAAGTAATTAACGTAAAAGTTTTAGCCCTGCCCAACCACAGGGGTAGACAGCAGTGGATAAGAACTCCCATTCTTCCACAAGTTAGTTAGTAAAAAAATTGTAACTAACTTTTCAAAGAACAATATAAAATAGTTTACATGTCCTAATAACAAAGAGGGTAAACAAATAATAGAGAAAGAATAACAAAGTCAGATACTGAACTTTTAAACAGTTTTTAACAGAACCATATTATACGTATTTTGGTTCAGTCAAAGATTTCCGAGCAGAGGGATAAATTATGTGATTTAAAAGAACTTCTCTGGTAGCAGAATACATGTATGTGGTTCCCAGCCAGACCCTTTCACTCCATGTTACACACTTGCAAATGAATACCTGTGGAAACCAACTCTCAGAATACTTAGAGACATGCTGATGCACAGTCCAGAGTCTTCTTAAAGTTTTTAAAATGCATTAACCCTTCCTATAGATTACTGCTGATCATGTTTGTGTGCCTAAGAAACATGGCAAAATGCACATGCTTGTTCCCCNGTCCAGAGTCTTCTTAAAGTTTTTAAAATGCATTAACCCTTCCTATAGATTACTGCTGATCATGTTTGTGTGCCTAAAAAACATGGCAAAATGCACTTGCTTGTTCCCCTTTCTCACCCTTCTAGCTATCCCTTCCGGAAGAGCTTAATTTTGGCAGAGAAAACAGAAGTAGATTAAGATTTCACAACTCCTCCATACTTATTTTATGTACTAACACATCAAATTTAGTATGAAGATTTAAGGGTTTGTTAAGAACTAAATGACATGAGTGAAACAGACCAAATACATAAACTTACCCTCAACTGTGAGCTTACTACCCACACAAGTTATCTTGAGCTCAATGCGACCCCGCCTCTCGGTATGGTCACAGCCGCACAGGTTTGGCACTGTCTCCACACATCGCTTGTGGACGTTCATGTCGCATGCTAGAGACAAAACCACACACATGTGCATTCTAGACTTCTTCTGCAGTATCACCTTACAATGCACCTGCCAAATATTTATGTGCACTCGTCTTACAATGTGAAATTATGTTGCAGGCATTTATATATGTGTAAGCATACATTAACATGTAGGGCTACTTCTCTGTTAAAATACATTCATCTTTACAACTGCATTGCTGCAACTTGACCAAAAATAATTTTCTGAAAATAATGAAATATGTTCAGCATTCTAGCTAATACCTGTTTCTTGGAGTAGATAACAGTATTTTTAAGTAAACTCATCTAATGTGATAAACTTGAATACACTGCTCAAAGTAGTTAATCTGAAATAATTTTCTTTACTTTACGTTCCATTTCCGCACATGTGGTCATATCTTGCAGTTCAAGTCGAAACAGAACTAGAAAAAAGTCTACCAAATAACCAGTTAAAAAAAACTGCAGTATGTCATTAATTTATTTTCAAGAAAAATACAGTAAGAAATTTAAACTATTTTTTTCATTCACACTGATGTATACAAAATGTCCTGTTTGAGTTACTTAACTATATGCTTATAAGTATNAAAACTATTTTTTTCATTCACACTGATGTATACAAAATGTCCTGTTTGAGTTACTTAACTATATGCTTATAAGTATTTAGTATATGAGAGATTTTGGAAAAAGTACACATACGACTTATTTCAGAAATAAGATTTATCCATATGACAATCAAAATGTTAATGTTCTTGCCCTTCAAAGTTAATTAAGGTTCACACATCTAAAGAAAATTAGTTTATTTTTACCTTACAGACAGCAACATGACAACCAGTCCTTTTTTTTACTGCAAAAATGCAAAAGATCAACTTGAAGATAAACGTGATTCAGGCAAAGCAAAATTAACAGAAGCGAGCAGCAAGTAAAGCAGCAGGTCTACAGAACATTATCACTCCTCAGCACAGAAATAAAATTTAAATGTCAGTAAATGCACAGCTTCATAAACAAACTTGTAAAGTAGAACATTCCATAAGTTTCAAAAAGCAGCACATACAGATGGTTCAAGCTGTTTAGTCAAAGACTATTGTCCTTATAAGGCTCCTGCCAAACTCTGTGAAATTTTTTCTATTTAAATTAAAAGTTAATAACTTCTTGGAGATGAATAATTGCAGACACCAAAAACACAGAACTTCAGAAGTAGGTATGGAACCAGAACAGAATAGTTCTATGTTGTTTTCAATTTATTGTAATTATAGCTGAAACAACTGTTCAAAGGAATGTTAAATACCATTTTGTAAATAGTATTTAATTCACCTCTGCAAATTCTATATAGTAGCACAGTACCGGTACGCGCCCCCTTCCTTAAATTAACCTTGATTTTTTGACTGGATTTTCTCCACTGACTCAAAATAGCAGTTTCCCCACAATCAATCAGTGTTCTGATGTAAGTTAGTTAACAACTATACAAGGAAAATAAATTATGTACATGCATGTATTGGGTAGAAAAGAAAGCATTGCATAGAAACGTGTAATCAAAATTGGGAATACTGACCAAACAATTCCATTTGGCACCACCAACTAAATAATGATAAGTGTACAACTTCCACTCCAGAACCTGCTGTGGCTGTGAAAAGGAATTGGCAAATTATCATCTTAGTAAGGAAGGGGATATTTGGTAATGCTATATTCCATACCTTTCTTTTCCAACTGCTATCATTGCATGTGTAGGTACACTGAAGAGCCAAAAAAACTGGTACACCTGCCTAATATTGTGTAGGGCCCCCGTGAGNTCATTGCATGTGTAGGTACACTGAAGAGCCAAAAAAACTGGTACACCTGCCTAATATTGTGTAGGGCCCCCGTGAGCACACAGAAGTGCCGCAAGACGATGTGGCATGGACTCTACTAATGTCTGAAGGTGTGCAGGAGGCAATTCACACCATGAATCCTACTGGGGAATGTCCACAAATCCATTGGAGTGCGACGTGGTGGAGATCTCTTCTGAACAGCACGTTGCAAGGCATCCCAGATATGCTCAATAATGTATCTGATAATTTAGGTGACCAATGGAAGTGTCTAAAGTCAGAAGAGTGTTCCTGGAGCCACTCGGTAGCAACTCTCGACGTGTGGGGTTTACCATTGTCCTGCTGGAATTTTCCACGTCCGTCGGAATGCACAATGGACATGAATGGGTGCCGGTGATCGGACAGGATGCTTACGTATATGTCACCTGTCAGAGTCGTATCTAGACGTATCAGGGGTCCCATTTCACGCCAACTGCAAATGTCCCATACCATGACAGAGCCTCCACCAGCTTGAACAGTCCCCTGTTGACATGTAGGGTCCATGGATTCATGAGGATGTCTACATACCCGTACACANTACACGTCCATCCGCCCGACACAATTGGAAACGAGACTCGTCAGATCAGGCAACGTGTTTCCAGTCATCAACAGTCCAATGGCGGTGTTGGCGGGCCCAGGCGAGGGGTAAAACTTTGTGTCGTGCAGTCAACAACTGTACACGAGTGGGTCTTCGGCTCCGAAAGCCCATATCAATGATGGTCCCTTGAATAGTTCGCACTTTAGCACTTGTTGATGACCCAGCATTGAAATCTGCGCCAGTTTGAGAAAGGGTTGCACGTCTGCCACGTTTAATGATTCTCGTCAGTCGTCGTTTGTCCCGTTCGTTCACGATCTTTTTCCGGCCGCACAGATGTCGAAGATTTGATGTTTTAGCGGATTCCCGATATTCACAGCACACTCGTGAAATGATCGTACGCGAAAATCCAAATGTTATCGCTACCTCGGAGATGATATGTCCCATCTCTCGTGCGCCGACTATAACACCACGTTCAAACTCACTTAAATCTTGATAACCTGCCATTGTAGCAGCAGTAAGCGATCTAGCAACTTTGGTTGACGCTTGTTGTCTTATATAGGCGCTGTCGACCGCATCACGTTACATTGATTGGTTCCATACCTCTGTTATTTGCATACGCACGCCTGTACCAGTTTTTTGGCTCTCCAGTGTATATTTACCTTGAACTTTAAGAAGTTCGCTAGACTTCTCTCCAAGTGATATTTCATAAAGACATTTACTAATAAATAACGTGTTGCTGTGTCGAAGAAATATGGACAAATGTCAAAAATAATTAATGCAGAAATAACTAGAATTGCAAGAGGAAATAGAGCAAACACAATTTGAGAAATGTCTACAGTAAGGTGACAGGAAGATATCACTTTTAAAAGTGCACTATTTTCAACATAACATCAAGTAGAACCTTTTAAAACGATGCACTGTTAATATAGAAACTAAGATTGTATTATTTATTACTTCACTTTTAAAATTAACTTGCATGTTTTTCTTCCTCATTTCACTATTTTCTTGTAAATGCTGATATCAAATGAAAACAGCAATTGAGAAACCAAAAATACTGCAGTTGATATACCAGTACCGTAGTTACCTTCACGAAAAGATAACTTGCAGTTGAAAAATTAAGAAGTAAAAAAAACTTCTACTAGGGATTTTGTCTGCACTCCACCCTTCCTCAAATTACTCCCAGTAAAACTAATGGACTGTTGGCCAGTGGGAGAATCACCAAGTTTGATAGCAACCTCTTAGGACAATCTCTATTAAGTTTTATCACCTGAGTTACTTGATGATTTATATAAAAGTAAAATACAGACACTTACTAAATCAATTTTTACTACATGAATTGCATTCCTGTAACACTACACACACTTAAACCGAAACTAAAAGAAACTCGAAGACATGTGTCTGACCTAGACACTGCAGCAAGGAACAAGTTTAATGAAGAGTTAAAAATGGAGAATAGTGTATAGGTCTTGGATAACAACAGTGAGAAAAGAAGACAAAAAGAACTAAAATGATATTCAGAAGCTGGGTGAAAACATTCTACTAATGTAATACCAGAGTTTCTCTGTTCACTGACAATTATTTTGCGTGTCTTCTCTACTGGTACATGTTCTTGTGTTTTATATCTGCCGTTTAAGTATTTTTTTTTTTTACAATAGTCCTTATTGGTTATTTTGTTGTTCTACCCGTTCCTACCAACCTTACCTGCAAATCACATATTCTTACTCTCAGTATATCTCTTAACTTTTTACAATAATTTTTCCAAACGTATTTTACAGTGCCTTTCCTCATGTCTTCCTGCAAGGTTACCTATGAAATCTGTAGTGTTTCAGCTGACATTTCAATTTGCAACATAAAACCCTATAAAATTGTAATAAAAATTCTGGGCACAGCTTTTTAATCATTTAAGTTCTACTAATATGTACTTATAAAATGAAATTAATTTTTAAAAAATAGGAAATATAAAAAAAATTATAACAGAAGATAATAGCTTAAATACGAACAGTAAGCACTATTTAGTTGGAGTCATGCATATTTTACTTTAGCAAATATACAAATATACATAAGATGATACCAAATACAATTATAAACCACATCAAAAAATGACATTAAGAAGCACAAAACAATATCAAGCCAGCAAAAANCGAACAGTAAGCACTATTTAGTTGGAGTCATGCATATTTTACTTTAGCAAATATACAAATATACATAACATGATACCAAATACAATTATAAACCACATCAAAAAATGACATTAAGAAGCACAAAACAATATCAAGCCAGCAAAANGATGATACCAAATACAATTATAAACCACATCAAAAAATGACATTAAGAAGCACAAAACAATATCAAGCCAGCAAAAAACTGTCGGGTTACTAACCAAACTAAATAGAAAAAGGTTGTCCATAAATAAAATAGGATTTGCAGTATTATCATCAAGTATTTTATGCATTTTTAAACCACTATAAGTTACTATAGTGTCATGTAGATTTATGTATAAGATATAAAATTATTTATATATAAAATAACAGAATTATTTAATAACATTATTTATATTACAACAATTTAACACACAATAATTTAGTAATAATTTATTAAATTTATGTGTAAAAAATTATTAAAAATATGATTGTACTCACTGGATTAGCTACTGAAGTTTAATCTATCATTGTTTATATACATATTAACTGACTGCAAGATTTTAGCTGGCATATAATAGACAAGCTACTNAAGTTTAATCTATCATTGTTTATATACATATTAACTGACTGCAAGATTTTAGCTGGCATATAATAGACAAGCTACTGCATTACACGAGTAGCTACATCTAAATACTTGGAATACTTTGTAAAAATTAATTTGAAAAAAATTACGACAATAAGAAATATTAACCAGCGATATTTGCAATCAGTANAAGTTTAATCTATCATTGTTTATATACATATTAACTGACTGCAAGATTTTAGCTGGCATATAATAGACAAGCTACTACATTACACGAGTAGCTACATCTAAATACTTAGAATACTTTGTAAAAATTAATTTGAAAAAAATTACGACAATAAGAAATATTAACCAGCGATATTTGCAATCAGTANGGAATACTTTGTAAAAATTAATTTGAAAAAAATTACGACAATAAGAAATATTAACCAGCGATATTTGCAATCAGTAGAGTCATTAATGAACATGCGTTAAACAAAGTTTCAAAGATAGTATTTTCTGGGGTAAAATACAAACCAAAATTACATACCAGTAATGGTTTCATAATATTTTTCATAATGTTTTTCAATATTCTTACTGTTGTGTTCTTCATGTCAAAAATTTATTTAAAAAAAATACTATCTGAGAAACAGGATACAGAACAAGAACTATGATTAATTAATATTTTATTTCAATAGTTAACTACAAAAGTGTGAGTCTGGAAAGTGTAGGTTTTGTGCTTGTGCTTTAGAGTAAGTCGTCTATTGTAAAGTGCAATATTTAATAAAGCAAGTGTTACAGGGAGAGGTCAGAGGAATTAAAGCAGCTCAAAAAAGGTAAATTTTTTTCAATGAAAGTAGTATTAAATGTGTACAGTTTATAAATAGTGCACAAGTCTACTGATATTGCACAAACATTCTTTTTTTCTAAAGAATTAGCTCCTGCCAAAATTAGAGCTGTGAGTTGTTAAGATATCTTACTGTGTTGACAAAATTAGCATGTTAGAGAGAGTGAGTATTTTAAGAACAGGTAAGACACACTGGACTGTCACTCACCAGCTTTGGAAGAGTTCTGCACGAAACATCATTAAACAATGGAGTATGACAAACTTGACAAGCAATTCAGAGCAAGAAAAAGCAAAAAAAGGTCTGAAGAAAGAGATAGTTGCTAATTTTGGGGTGGGGTAAGAACATGTTTACCAAAAATAAAATATGAGAATTCANGTCTGAAGAAAGAGATAGTTGCTAATTTTGGGGTGGGGTAAGAACATGTTTACCAAAAATAAAATATGAGAATTCAAAAATTCACATCAGAAACATTTTTAAATTTCAATTATGTGTGTTGTTTAAAACATCAGTTTATGACAGTAAAAATGACATTTATGAAATGTTTTCATTCATTATATTTTTTGTGAATGATGACTGTACCATGTAAATAACAAAAAACTTACAAGATTTTAATTAATGCAGTTAATGAAACTGATGTTTTACATCTCATGTCCCTGTCCAAATAAGGAAACTGTAAATTCTTTTAGGCTACTGTAAGATCCTGAAATCATAGGCAGATGGTAAAGATCTGGATGATTCAGATGTTATCTCATTCTGTTCTTAAGCAAGCAGCACAATGACCCCTAGATNGCAGATGGTAAAGATCTGGATGATTCAGATGTTATCTCATTCTGTTCTTAAGCAAGCAGCACAATGACCCCTAGATACATTACATTCTGCCAAAAGCTGAATTAACATGTGCAAGGATGATATAGTTTGATAGCGGCACTCCTTCATTTTAATGAGGAGCTCTGCTTCCATTGTGTATTTCGGTTGATACAAAGATCAATGAAAAGGCATTTTCATATGATACTGAATATGACAATTCTGAATGGATGGGAAATTAACCTGCCAGATCTGCAAAAAGTGTGGGAATACTAAAACTAACTTTCCATTTCATAACACAAAAGGATAATGCTGATCTATCTGGTTGCATGTACTGTGTTCAAATTCTGTAGTAAGTAAATTTTTGGGAAATAAAATCTTACAGTTTATGAACATATTCCAATAAAAATTTAAAATTTGATAACTTATTCATGAAATCAGTTTCCATTATAATCATACCTGTGAATAACCCGGATACAGGGAACTTAGTTTTGGGATATGGCATGTGGTAATAAAAGTAACTGTATATTGCAAGATGTACCCATAGGAAAAAAGGTAGGTACCTGCCATACTCAGAAGTGAATTTAAAGGACTGTGACTGGGTCTTTTTGCTGTAGTGTTTGGTATAGCTGAACAGGTGATCAGTAGCATTTGTTTTTGTAATATACCTACACAGTGATGGAAGTGATTTACTTGTTCGATTTTGTGTTTAAAAATTAATTCGATAAATAACTCAATGTAGCCATGTTGGAAACAGGTAAAGGTGGTTTGAAAATGTCTGAAAGCTGAACTATAATTTTTTCATTCCTGTCTTTGTCTTGTTTACAAAAAAAATATTTCTGTACATTTTGCAAAAAAACATTTATTTCGAAACCCTGCAAGGTGAAAAGTTGTTGCCCCAAAGAATTGTTTGTAAAACTACAAAAACATTTTTTTTACAGTGTACGGTCCGCGCGAAAATCTCTCCCGCCTCCGATCTTCTCATGTCTTCTCCCCCCTCCTGTGCAGTGTCGGCGTCCTCGCGGCGTGTCCTGACATCACGTGATCAATACCGCACCTGCCCGCGCACGCACGTCGGCCACCTACCTATCGTCCCTTCTACAGTTTCCGCTTCCGTCGTGGTTTTTTACTAAACACTCTCTTTAGCACTGCGTTTTCGCGTTCGGTTGCTATCCGCGTTTTCGGTCTGGCTTGCTCCGGTGTACACCGATTGAGAGAATTTCTACACAACAAAACATTTTATAACATAGTAAAACAAGGTAAAGACCGTGCTAACGTATTTGTAATTAACGCGATCTTTCTTTTGAAAATGAAAATAAAGTCTCAGTTTCTGCAGTATTTGTGCACAGTCCTTGGCACAATTTTTTTTCCGTTGCTATTAAACTCGGTCATTTGCCTTTCTTTATATTTACCGTTCACAATTACTTAATTTATTTATGTAGCCTATGCATTTGCGAGGTCGTGTTCGAAAAGTCATCGACTGATGATAGCGCGCATGTCCACCAGAACCACCGACATTTCTGGCCGGATTCAACTGAACTCGGTCAAAACAGTAATTTCCGAACGTCCAGTGTACACCGATTGACACATCGATGAATTTATGAAAAAGCNCAGTAATTTCCGAACGTCCAGTGTACACCGATTGACACATCGATGAATTTATGAAAAAGCGGTATTTGTGTTATACAAAAATGGCTAGAAAGACAAATGAATACAAAAGAACATAAATTAAAATTTCGCAGCGTCAGTTAGCAAGGCTAAGTAAGGCATTGCCTCGACAGAATCAAAAAGTTCTCAAAAACTCGTTTCTTGTTTCCGCCACTTTAACGCAGACTTGATCCGTTACACCAAGAAATCTGCGCTTCATGGAATGAGTAAACTCAGCAGTGGCAATATTTTGACTTATGACTACATAACGTTAAGTCATTTCAGCGTCCACCAACACGATTCAACGGAATGAGCAGCTTACTGGTCAGTATGAGTCACAGAAAATATCGGTGTACTTCCATTGATCACGTGGGGAATTTATGAAGTAGTTTGAACTCTTTCTCCTTTGGAGTGATTGATATCGAAAAAAAAAAAAGCTAGCGCTATATTTTCAAAAAAAGTTTTTCCACCTTACTAGATGGTAGCATGTGGATGCCTGAAAGAACCCTGACCTGTCGTTCGTGGTCAGCAAAAATAATGCATGAGACAATGTGAAGAACGCAGGACCCGTGGAAGCAGTGGTCGAAATAGGGATCTACGAAGTGGGTGGCTCGGGACAGATTTCTGAGTCGATTACGAGTCTTAAAAATGAAGTCACGACTTGTCGTCGTTGACTAACACACTGTAGCGCTATGAATAAGGCCATAAGCGAGCGAGGAGCCTACGGTACCTTTCAACCATTTACAAATGTAATGAAAATCGCGCGAGTACGCGGGTTTTCTTTCACCCCTCCTTTCCCTTACCTCATTCCGCGTCACATACCATTTGTAAATGTCATGGGTGAGGAGCTACGGGAGCGTGTCCCCCGACATCGGCGAGAGCAGAGCACACTACAGGCCGCGCTGACATGCTGCTGTGGATGCGTTTATAAAAGGGAGGGGGGGGTCACTGGTCAAGAGTGGGCGGGGTGGCATGTGTCGCTGGAGAAGCCGGAGTTCCAGGCGGGCTCCGCGAGAATGGGAGAGTTAATTACCAGGTAATTAAAGCGGGGCGTTGAAGAGGGGTAAGGGGAGCACAGCTTGACTGGGGGTCTCTTCAGGGAGCGGGTTAGAGGGAAATGCGATTCGAGAGAGAGAGAGAGAGAGAGAGGGAGAGGGGAGATGTATGTACACAAGGCTGCCTTCCACTAGGAGAAAGGCCTTCAAGTGAAACGATGAGAGCGCAGAAAAGGGAGCGTTCTAAAATGCGAATACAAATCAGACAGCAGAAGAAGGAATCGTGAAAATCTTGCTAGTGACGACAACCACGAGTCACCCAGGTATAGTAAGAGGGTATGATGTGATAGAAGCTAGAAATAATGTAGCGGAAAATGTTAACAACTGGGACATCAGACGTAAAATAATAAATGTGCCAAACACTGTGATTAATATACTGGCATGACTGAACGTTACGTCTTTGAATACTCAAAATAACTATTTTGGTTGGGGGTAGGGGGGGGGATTCATCAGCTAAGGCCACTTATTTCCGCCCCCTCCCTTCCCTTGTCGAATTTTCCAATTCTCTTTGCAGAGAAAGCTCGTAAGGACGGCAAAGACCCGTAGCTAATCTTGTAAATCGGCGAGGTGCGAAGCAGACGGGACATTAGTTACAATTGGATTCCCCGGATCTCGTCGTTTGCTCAGTGGACAGAGGCAAAAGGCACTGCGCATCTTAGCACCACGATATGCCGATGAAGGCGGCTGCTGTTCGTCTCGATTAGCGTCGGTGTATCGTGAAAAGCTTTATTGGGAAGAGAAAAATTATAGCACCATTCATAACTATCCTGCAACAAGATTTAATTATTTTAAGGTATTATTTTCCATGTGTTTTATTCGAAAGCAAACACTTGAATTAATGTGAATTAATTAATTTTAGGTTCTCAAAAACTCGTAGTATAATATATTTAATACATGCCAATTTTGGTGGTTTAAATAATAAGTGAAACTTAACGTATATTTCCTTTTCCGTGTGTGCTTATTGCAATTCTTGTATATACGGAGATGTGCATGGTGCAACGAATCGCATGTATTTGTATGACTGGTTCGGTCGTCAAAGATGGCGGACATGATTAACGTGAACACTTGCTGCCCTAGTCAGTGGGCGACTGTCTGAAGCAGCCTACGGAACTACGGGGGTGTTTTTGCATGTCGTGCACCTGTGGTTGGTTATGTCGTGTTGGTGGGAGATCGTGGTAGGCTTGGTGGGTAGATCGTTGAGAGACAGTTTTGCATGTTTGTGGCACGTGACAACACATTGAAGTGTGTTTGTTTCTGTTGTGTTGGTGGAGGAGCAAGGTGAAGATTGTCTAACCTGAACACCTGAGACCTTGGTGGGTGATTCCATGGAGCATGGAGCCACAATGGTCGCAGAAGGTCGGCGTGAGGTACGTGACAACCTCGAACTTGTGCTTCGACACCTCGGCCTTATTACGGAAGGAAATCAAGAACAAACACACCAAATAATACAAGAAGAAGGAAAGAAAAACTGACGTACACAAATTAAAGGCAGAAAAAGAGAGAAAATTGCCAGGGGAGGGTAAAAGCCTTCCTTTACCTGGCCTGCTGAGTTCTCCCATGGAATCACAATTAGTTAGTTACGTACGTCGACATCATTAATCGTGATTAATAGGTTACCCGAATTCTCTTAACACCTCTGATAATTGACGTTAAAATCTGAAGCATTCACTGTCAGATTTTTTCTGAAAAAAAAAAAAAAATATATATATATATATATGTATATAATTTAAAAAGATAAATATTGCTTTCTGGAAACTTCAGAGTCCTTTCTAGACATTATTACTCATTTTAAAAGGCAGAAAATACGGCTGCGGTAAAAAGCAGTGATAGATATGTGTGACATCGATCTTCGTGGATTATTAAATACAATGAACGAATAACTAAGAAAGTCACTGGAAAATATAATGGAGATATATGGCGTCACGTAGAAAATCTAACATAGCATACATACTGCATGGTGGTTTTCTGTTTGTAACAATTTTAGAAACCTCGTTTGCGTATCTTTGTTGCAAAACTGAAGCAAAAATAGTTTTATTTTGCACTACAATTTTCTGTTGTTGATGTTTTCAAACTAAGCTATCAAAAAGAACTGATTTTTAGGTAAACTCAAAAAATGGCATATTACTTAGAACATTATAACAAACGTCTACATTGTAAACTAACTTCTGTAACTCTTTGGAGACAAGCTAACGAAATGAGTCTGCTCTGAGCAAAATTCGGCAACTACTTAAGTATCTACTAATTTAAAATCTCAGATCTACTATAGAATAATGTCGTTAAAAATTAGTCACGGACCACAATGCAGGCGATTTAAATAGCAGCTTATGTTATGTGAAGCACGGTTAAACAGAAGTTCCTGCGGAAAAGAAACTGAATGCATGGAGACGATGGAAATGCTGGTAGCTGCATGACGGACCCGTGTATTGTCTAGGCGGTGTGTTGACTAGCGGCTTGTCAGCAGACTATCATCTACAAGGAGATATCTGCTAGGCCAGGTCAAGGTGAAGCTCCCCCCTCCCCTCTGGTGAAGAGCGAGCGGCGAGGTGCCTCCAGGCAGCAGCCATCACACGTAGTCCGCCCAGTGGTGCTACACGACAGGCTCCACAAATACCAACAACACACACGTTCACAAACAAATACAGTACATACAGAGAGACAAGCTGGCAGAAACAAAAAAAAAATTAGAATCACAACCACGAACATAGTTAAATATGTACATAGATAAAAACGTACAGAAAGAAAGAAAAACATTACAATTAGTGTGTTACCGTACGGCATCAGAGAACACGCAAGCAAACGATAGAAAACAGCCACGCACTCGCAGGCTGACAAACCTCTTGCACCAGAAAAAAAAAATTGGTTGGGACCAGCGTCGGCCAATCGCAGGCGAGCCCCGAACCGTCCCTTCCAGACGTGAGCGACACGGTCCGGTCAGGTGGAGGGAGACTCGCTGCGTTTGGCCGACGGGACTCGGGGTCGCGCTGTGCATGAGGGCGGGCCGAACCCTCGTTTTACCTTCGCACTTCATGCCCTGGTGGATGACGCCGTAGAGCAGCGAGCCGCAGTGGTCGCAGAACGCGGGGCTGCTGTAGGTGTGGATCTTGAACCGGTGCCTGGTCCTGGAGTCCTGCGCACAGCAACATGGCGGGGGGCATTCACACTCGCTACAACTCCGGGGCGGGACAAACACTACACTCTCCCGGGCCGGCCGCCTGGCGGGTCGGCACAGCGACCCTCACCTTGGAGCTGCAACACACTGCCTTCCTGGGAGGTCCCTCGCGACCACGTCCTGAAACAGCCGGCTTCAACACCAGGTTACAACACGGTGGGCATCTACAACTTTCCCCGCCGTCTGCACACCACATGGGAACCACATTACTACTTAAACAACTTACCGTATCTCATACTGTTTTATATTTCGTAGCAAAATATCTATTGAACGTGCGAGGGTGGGGCATTGTAGACTCTGGGTGATGCCACAGAATGCCTAAGAATGTAGACGTGAAATAGTCGCTTATACCGCGATCTCCAACCTCACGCGCTATAAAAATGGTGTCACTGGCTAACAAAATGTCCGAACGCCGTTCGCCTATCAGCACGTGGTATAGGCTATTCACGGTAAAGTGAGCACTTCTAAAAGTCCTCTCATTTGGAACAATATTCAATTAATATATTTTATTAAAATCTTAGACGTTAACTTACGAGTGTGGTGGAATATACACACTGTGTTTATCACTTACATGGCAGAACTTATTTAAAAGGGTGGTTAAAGGATAAAAATTTGCTGAAAGGAAAAGGTAACTACGTCGTNAAGGATAAAAATTTGCTGAAAGGAAAAGGTAACTACGTCGTTAAAAGTGTTCACTTTATCGTGAACAGCCTATAACTTGACTGCCAGCCGGAAGTTCAGCCAACAGGGAAAAGTTTACGCAATACGCGGCGAATGGATGCGCTCACGTCAGAGGAGCCACCACGCCTTTTCCTCAACGGAACACTAACTATTCTGTGGTGATGTATTTTGTAATGTGTAATTATTCCCTTCGACTCGCTGTATGCTAAATGTTAAAATAATTACTTCCCACAGCAAACGTGTGGAATAACTGGTAAATAGTAAAAGAAAATANACTGTATGCTAAATGTTAAAATAATTACTTCCCACAGCAAACGTGTGGAATAACTGGTAAATAGTAAAAGAAAATAACATATTTTACCAATAAATAATTTATACAATATCGTAAAAGCTATTTTGGCAAATTAATTTGAAAATTTAGTTTAATGAAATGAACGTGTAGTTAGGTAAACGCAAGACAAAAACAGAGGGAAAAAATATAACCACTGAACAAACTTGTGGAATATTAGTGAATGATGAATGAGTGTCTTTGCTTAAAACAACGTCAGTGAAACTTATTCTGCACGGCGCATTTATTGGCTTCTGGCAGCTTCATTATAGAGTCTGCATGCTCATTACAATTCATCAAATTAGTAATAATTAGTAATCATTTTCGTGTTTATAACTGACAATTACGTTTTAACACTTTCTTGGCACGTTAAACGCACAGAAAGGGATATCAAGAAAGTGGCTTTCATGATGACTACCGATAAAGAGAATTAACGCCCATACAAAACATGAGACTCGAACCCAAGGTACTCCGCACCAGAGACCAGCGTGTAACAATGACCGGCTGGTAGGGTTAAGAGACAACTGGTAAAATATTTTTGAAATAAAAAAAAAATATATTGCGGCGTTCATTTTGCCATGTAAAACGTGCTTCGACAACGGGCAGTGATTCCTACGACCCCATCCACAGATACCTACCACCCATCTGTACCCTCGCCCTCCCCTCTTGACCACACGAGGGCAAACGTTGTCGTGGAATACGCCCAGTTATTGGTAATCAATGGCGGCTTTTGTGAGGTGAAGCGATGTGTTGGCGCGTGCGTGGGCGCCGCAGCTGTGAAAGGGCAGGGGGGTGAAGCGAACGGGGAGGAGGGAGCGAGTACAGTCCATCCATGACCATTCAAGTTCCCCGTAATTATTCAAATGACGATGCAATCGGCAACTAAATGGAGCAACGGGTGGTGTAAAATTGTCCCAAACTATGAAATACAGCGCAAGGTATTCAATTAAACCGAGTTCCGAGCTCACAAAAACGTTAGTTTTCGCCGTGTACGGACTGTACGTAGCTGCCGAGATGGAAAAGGAAGGCGCGGTGCCTGCCTCTGAGCACTGCAAGGCCGTGCGCTACGTCTACTGTACATGCAGTCATTTAACTTTGATCAACATTATCCTATCTCCGAATGTCAATTTTCACCTACTCCACGAATACTTTAGACACTACTTTCAATTGTTACATTTATATATAAATAATTATATATTTATATTAATGCTTGTTACCATTGTTAACATGATCAACATTATTTGTGAGATTTACGAAATTTCGTGTTCGTTGATATTAAATATTATATTTTATAGTAAAAAAATCCCCCAAAATATTAATTGTAATTTTATAGCATTGCCAATAATTTTAACCATTTTATAGGGTTTTGTTTCAGCTTATTTTGTTTCTGTTCGCAATCCCGAAATGGGAAATGTAGAAGTTTACGCGTCATACACATGCGCACACACACACGCGCATATAAATTAAACACACATACATGAGCGTCTGCAATTAAGTTTTAGTTTTTCTCATCTTATATTTTAATATTTTATTAAATTCAAATCACGGAGGAAAATTACACCACAAATTGGATTTAATGCGTTTCTTTCAATCAACGGACTTCCGCAAAATATTTGAGCTAAACGCTGTGCTTAAAAACATTTTGTTGGATGCAGTATATAAACCATNTCAACGGACTTCCGCAAAATATTTGAGCTAAACGCTGTGCTTAAAAACATTTTGTTGGATGCAGTATATAAACCATTAAAATATTTTTGATCATAGTCTGAAACGTTTTCAGCAAATGGACAACCACCCTCGCTGTGAGATTAGACATTTCACNAAAATATTTTTGATCATAGTCTGAAACGTTTTCAGCAAATGGACAACCACCCTCGCTGTGAGATTAGACATTTCACTTCCCTGGCGATATGCGAAATTCTGAATAGCGTTCCCCATACGCGAGGGGCGTCAAAACACAGCTGAGTGTGGTGGTGATGATTTGTCACTTCCATGTACAAGTTTTTATATAGGTCTTAAATCTATTGGTAAGAAATTGAAGCAAATTTTTTGGAACTGCATTGACGTTTGCCGGGAATAGTATTGAAAAAAAACATAGTAGGAAAAACCACACGCCAATACAGCCAGTTGGGAAAAAAACCCATGACCTTCCGTACTAGAACTGAGGAGTGAGAAAAAACTTCACCTTAGGCAAAATGTAGCCGCGCTGTTGGATTGCTTATTCGCTGTTTCTTCACACTTTTTGAATCAAACCTTTGAAAAATGAGCCTATTCCTAACGTATCTGGTTGTTTCCTAAATATTCCATGTGTCACAAGCGTTTCATACTTGTGTTAACATAAAAGTACCTTAGTTTTTGATTAAATTTAAATTTCATGTATATTGTGTCCATAAATTATAATATTACATGTCTAATTAATATGGATAACAACAGTGAGAAAATAGGTGCATTGGTAATGCCTAGTAAGAAATAGTTCTTATTCAAATTATTATTACACTCATTGCGCACGAATGCGGTGCGTTGATCCTCTGGTGTGATTTTCTAGACTCGGTTAAGCTTTGTTTGCATAAGGCGGAGGAATATCCTGGAAGTAGAACTTTAGCAGGGCTTCAGAAAAAGTGTAAGGTAACCATGGACTGTAGTGAGGAATCGACCTTGTTTTGCAAACTGGCGTATCTTTGCGTGACCACCACGCTCACCACAATTCAACGGATGGACGTAGCACTTTCGTGTTACAGAGTGATAACAACCTAGACTTAAAAATGGGCAATATACACATTTTCTTCTCATTATTTTCCAACCAGTTTTGTTCTGATACCATGCTTATAAAATACTGATAACGGAGAATAAATTTAAAAAAGATCAAATCACACTCTATCACATTTTAAAAACTCGTCAAAAAGCTCTGTGGCTTCATGAGTCAGTTGTGGAAATCAACGGCCGCCTTCGTTTAGGGTGGCCATGAAGCGTTGTGGGGAGAGAATATCGTNGGGGGGGGGGGAAGATAGATCACCGTCGTTAACTTGACACTTCTTTCATAATTCAGTGTGGAATGGCAACCACCCCAATTTCGAGTTAAAAGAATCTTTCAGTGGCTCAGTCAAACAGTAAATGGGTTTATAATCGTGGAAGTAAGAACAGGATATCACAAGTCGAGATGTGCGAGAAGTCGCATAGTTTGAGAGTCTCAACGTATCTGACATTTAGAGGACCTAATAACTGACTATATTCAAGATTCGTCCCGAACATACTCGCTTCTAAATTAAACTGGTTTTGTTCATGCCTGGACAAGATTTCAAGTAGCACTGCACAGCATGCGCGACTCAACAGACACTGCCAACCTTTACTATTTTACAAAGGCGGCATGTAGTGAATGCATCACCGATGCTAGAATACGTCAAGGGGTAAACAGTACAGCCTGTCACCAAGTTACAATGCGTAATGATTTTTTTTTATAATGTAACAGAAACCAAAACCTTTGTGGAAAATATAAACCTCGGAAAGGCAGGTCGATGTCGAATGGCTCCGTATAACTTTATAAGTCTGAATAAATTTATCTTGACTACCGAAAAATTAACAGGTTACTTAAAGTTATTTGTTGAACACGTTTTCGGGAATTTAGAATCGTGCAGGATGTTTTTTTCTGACGGGTGGATATCTCAGTTCCGCGGAAGTCGGGCGAAAATAGAGAAAGTATCACGCGGTTACGAGCCCACACTTGTGCCAAGATGTCGGACGCATCTCATTAACTCTTAATAGCTGATCTCAAGATCGTGTCGCGCAATATTTCTCGTCCCACTGCAGGAAAGACAGTATCAACTTGTGTTCAAAAAGAAAAAAAAAACAGACATTCCCAAAGAACAGTTTAACTTTAGAAACCACGTATGTAGCCAACCATTGTTGCGTAGTTGGTTACAAAGTCCATCTTGTCGAGTCAATTTGAAAATAAAAAAAAACACGGCTGAACTTGAAAGTTATGTATACATCCCAGGCGCGACTGTCATTTGTTCAATGGCTGGTGGCTGTGTACAAGGCTGTGTGTGATTCGATTCGTTCTCTTTCTTTATTTGCATTGGTTCACAACCCTGCAGGAAACAAATGGCCTACCTGCTGTCTGACAAGAAAGTACAAGTGTTTAATGCCTGTCTTAGCACCGCCTGGACTCCAACAATGTCCGAGTCTCTAGGCACGAGTCCCTGTACTGTTCGTAAGTGGAAGTTCAGGTTCAATTTAGTGTCGGCGCCTTCTACTAGTAAGGCGGGGCCCGTTTACATTTAAAACCAAACGTGTCTTGCAGTAATGGGCGACATACAGGCCCGTGCTTAGTGGGGTTGTTGGGGAGGGGGGATGCCACGCCTCCCACGAATCGCTTAAAGGGGGCGAAATCGTGTACAAGGAACAAACAATAGAGAAAGAATGTGCGGGAAACTGAATGTAGTAATGTAGGCGTTTCCAATCTTCCCTGCTGGTTACGTTACGGACTGGTTTGACAAGTATGCAAAAGACATAAAATTATACAACATTACTTGTTTATAAAATCAAATTGGACATTAAACTTTTTTTACATCGAAAATACACAAAAAATGTATTCGCAAACCTTAAGAGGAATCCCTGTGAAATAATTTTAAAGGCCCCAAGGTCACGTCTGGTCAGAAGGAAGCATTGCTATTGACCCTTCGAAGACAGCGATATGCATTCCCGGCAACTTGAATTAGATCTGTAAGAGAAGAATATTGTTACACGCAATGTAACACAACGGATTAAACTACAGTTTGTACTTTTCTGCTTTCCTTTAAGGAAAATGCGTAGTACAGCACTAAAAATGCTATTTTTTTTTAACCATTTTCACTATTTTTTCTTTGAATATATTTAATATTATAAAGAATAAAAGTATTAGCTGTAGATTTGAGGAGATATCTAGGCGGCTTTTAACAACGAGATCTTGAGAACCGATGAAGGTGAAATGAGGTGAGAATAGAGCAGTGCCGGAATGCAACGGCGGGGAAAACTGTAGATCCCCGAGAAAACCTGCTGACCAGCGGCATCGTCCAGCACTATTCCCACTTGCGAAAATCCGAGAGTGACCCGGCCGGGGATTGACCCCGGTTCGCCTTGGTGGGAGGCGAGTAGCCTAACCGCTCAGCCGCCGCGGCCCCTAGTAACTGTAGATAATTGTTTTTAATCTTTCCTTAGGAAAAAAATTCGTATTCCCAGAAAATGTATTTACTGAGATGCACATATACGCACAAAAACTGATTTTACAGACAATATTTTACTCGACCTAAACAGGAATATGTAGGTAAAATGCGATGTTTTGAATACACTTTCCTCTCCTTCCTCGTTCAGACGTGTTCTAGTCTGCCTTCCTCATAATTATTACTCCTTTTCTTTGCCTGACCCCGCCAACAACACAGTTCATAAACGCATTTATGACATTACTCTATTTATTCATTGCATGTCTCGTGGAAGAATGAAAAGGGTAATAGAGCTAAAATGATCCGTTCGATATATCCCATTAGCAGGTAAAGTTTCAAAGTAGAAGTATTAAAAATTTTCGCTTCTTTCCCCGACAACGCAAAAATGGGAATGAAAAGGAAGGGATCAGGGGGTAACGTGGGGATTTATCTCACCACTTTTTTTTGTAGTGAACGCAAAATTATTTCACATACACCTAACAACTGCCTGCGTTCACAAAAAATTACACAACAAAATAATGCTGTGTTTACCACAAAACAATTTGGCAGGACGAGTCCTCACAAAATATTTTGTAACTACAACATTGTAATTTTGATGAACAGTAAATCTCACAGCACAATTCAGTTATATGCTGTTTGGATTCGAAATAAGTTTTGCTCGTACGTACAAAAACTTATAACTCCCCTTCGACAAGGAGTACATGGTTATTTTGGTAGTTTCATATTCACTGCACGTAGAGATATAAAACATTCCAATGACTGTGTGGTAACCGGCTAACATTCACGGTACTTCCGCAAGTATATGCAGCGTTCATTTCTCCACTGGCCGACGTCGCAAGTCATCTTTCCTGCCCAGCACGCCAGTGACATGACCAGTTCTTACAGGCGAAATAGCAGAACACTCTGGAAATCTTTCTCGGTATGGCCTAGCCAATCAGACTCGAAGTCTATTTCCTAAACATCATGTAGTGAGCATACGTACATCGAAGAGGAGTGCCAGGTCATTGCATTTATGCATAATTACCTTATTCTGTGGCAAATGTAAGTTAATTGCTGCGCAGACTGACCAAAAATTACTGACAATTTCAAAAAAACTGGAGGCTCAAATAAATTTTCATTCTATTGAAGTGAAAGAAACATTTATGGTGTGCTTTTGTGTACGGATAATTTTGACCCTTGAGATGAGAACACAGACTCCTTTCGAAACAGTTTGGGTATACTGCATTTCATATACGTACACTTAAATTTGACAGACGATGTGACGAACATGCACGCTATGTAAACAGTATATGCTCTCGTTTGCTAGGTATTGTATCAGCTGATGGTTTGTTGCAGGATTTATGATGTTACGTTGGCGATATCAATGATCATCGGGGAAGAAAATAGTACATAGAACTGAAGGTTGTACTTCAAAACATAAATTATACTTACAACATTTGTGGGATAGGTAATGTTTTTAAAGTAACGTACAATTTTTTTTTTGCTTTTATCTAATTGGTTAAATCATATCTTTAGCAATTATGGTGGTGCATACGAACAGTTACGGTCAGTGAAACGTTTCCAGCTCCGTGAACGCCATTGTGCATGTGATCTTTTTCCGTCACGTTTACGCGAGTATCTTACTGGTGTTATCGGAATATTTTATCGGTAGTTAATGATTTTTGTATTTAATTTCATTAACCATAGTTGGTTGTAGGGGTGCCTTTGTAGTGAGTTTTCTTTCGTGGAATGTAATATTATCGTCATTTTCGGCACCATTGTGTGTTATGAAGCGCCAACATGTATTTTCGTTCCGCAGTTTATTAGTTTCGGAAAATCGGTGAAGTATCGCATTTACTGAATGATTCTGCAAATTATTTCGTATCAGTGGCAGACAAACGTATCCAAGGATTGCCATAGAACGACGTGTGTTCAGGAGTTGTAAATAGAAATTACGGACTGTAAGTATAGTGTTTTGTAACTAATGCATTTTAAAATGGTTATTAAAATGTTTGAAATGTACGTGGCCTAGAAAGCCACCGTTTGAACGCTGTTTTGTAGTGTAAAAATAGCACGTTTACTATGTATAAAACCCATCAAGTGCAAAGTGAACTTCGCCAAAAATATTTACGTACATACAGAAGGTGTTTATTATTCCCATCGGTAGAACAACATAATATTTATCACGGTTTCTTATTTCTGTTGGGTTAAAACTTTACAGGTTATAATAATTCAATGTTACTTCCATACGAACAAAAAATTTTACTGGCCCATTAAAACATTATCTACGTATGTAATTCAAAATTATATCGTCGCATAAGAGGTGCTGCAAAACAATGCCGCCTCATGAAAGACGTGAAACCAAAATCTCTCCCAACCCCATCCACCTGAAACAAAGTAAAGAGAGCCCCAGCAGTATAACTTCGCCATAACAAAAATAAAGTAAGCTGAAATGGTAACTTACATTGATCATTGCATTTGTTTAAATACTTAGTTTTCCTCATTGATAGAGAAGTTGTGGCGGAATGATACATGCTCGCCGCGCTACATTTCTAGAGCTGTCAAAATTTAGTGAACTTATATGAAATGGAGTATATTTACCTGTTGTGAAAATNATTCCCAGAAAATGTATTTACTGAGATGCACATATACGCACAAAAACTGATTTTACAGACAATATTTTACTCGACCCAAACAGGAATATGTAGGTAAAATGCGATGTTTTGAATACACTTTCCTCTCCTTCCTCGTTCAGACGTGTTCTAGTCTGCCTTCCTCATAATTATTACTCCTTTTCTTTGCCTCACCCCGCCAACAACACAGTTCATAAACGCATTTATGACATTACCCTATTTATTCATTGTATGTCTCGTGGAAGAATGAAAAGGGTAATAGAGCTAAAATGATCCGTTCGATATATCCCATTAGCAGGTAAAGTTTCAAAGTAGAAGTATTAAAAAATGTTCGCTTCTTTCCCCGACAACGCAAAAATGGGAATGAAAAGAAAGGGATCAGGGGGTAACGTGGGGATTTATCTCACCACTTTTTTTTGTAGTGAACGCAAAATTATTTCACATACACCTAACAACTGCCTGCGTTCACAAAAAATTACACAACAAAATAATGCTGTGTTTACCACAAAACAATTTGGCAGGATGAGTCCTCACAAAATATTTTGTAACTACAACATTGTAATTTTGATGAACAGTAAATCTCACAGCACAATTCAGCTATATGCTGTCTGGATTCGAAATAAGTTTTGCTCGTACGTACAAAAACTTATAACTCCCCTTCGACAAGGAGTACATGGTTATTTTGGTAGTTTCATATTCACTGCACGTAGAGATATAAAACATTCCAATGACTGTGTGGTAACCGGCTAACATTCACGGTACTTCCGCAAGTATATGCAGCGTTCATTTCTCCACTGGCCGACGTCGCAAGTCAGCTTTCCTGCCCAGCACGCCAGTGACATGACCAGTTCTTACAGGCGAAATAGCAGAACACTCTGGAAATCTTTCTCGGTATGGCCTAGCCAATCAGACTCGAAGTCTATTTCCTAAACATCATGTAGTGAGCATACGTACATCGAAGAGGAGTGCCAGGTCATTGCATTTATGCATAATTACCTTATTCTGTGGCAAATGTAAGTTAATTGCTGCGCAGACTGACCAAAAATTACTGACAATTTCAAAAAAACTGGAGGCTCAAATAAATTTTCATTCTATTGAAGTGAAAGAAACATTTATGGTGTGCTTTTGTGTGCGGATAATTTTGACCCTTAAGATGAGAACACAGACTCCTTTCGAAACAGTTTGGGTATACTGCATTTCATATACGTACACTTAAATTTGACAAACGATGTGACGAACATGCACGCTATGTAAACAGTATATGCTCTCGTTTGCTAGGTATTGTATCAGCTGATGATTTGTTGCAGGATTTATGATGTTACGTTGGCGATATCAATGATCATCGGGGAAGAAAATAGTACATAGAACTGAAGGTTGTACTTCAAAACATAAATTATACTTACAACATTTGTGGGATAGGTAATGTTTTTAAAGTAACGTACAATTTTTTTTTTGCTTTTATCTAATTGGTTAAATCATATCTTTAGCAATTATGGTGGTGCATACGAACAGTTACGGTCAGTGAAACGTTTCCAGCTCCGTGAACGCCATTGTGCATGTGATCTTTTTCCGTCACGTTTACGCGAGTATCTTACTGGTGTTATCGGAATATTTTATCGGTAGTTAATGATTTTTGTATTTAATTTCATTAACCATAGTTGGTTGTAGGGGTGCCTTTGTAGTGAGTTTTCTTTCGTGGAATGTAATATTATCGTCATTTTCGGCACCATTGTGTGTTATGAAGCGCCAACATGTATTTTCGTTCCGCAGTTTATTAGTTTCGGAAAATCGGTGAAGTATCGCATTTACTGAATGATTCTGCAAATTATTTCGTATCAGTGGCAGACAAACGTATCCAAGGATTGCCATAGAACGACGTGTGTTCAGGAGTTGTAAATAGAAATTACGGACTGTAAGTATAGTGTTTTGTAAGTAATGCATTTTAAAATTGTTATTAAAATGTTTGAAATGTACGTGGCCTAGAAAGCCACCATTTGAACGCTGTTTTGTAGTGTAAAAATAGCACGTTTACTATGTATAAAACCCATCAAGTGTAAGGTGAACTTCGCCAAAAATATTTACGTACATACAGAAGGTGTTTATTATTCCCATCGGTAGAACAACATAATATTTATCACGGTTTCTTATTTCTGTTGGGTTAAAACTTTACAGGTTATAATAATTCAATGTTACTTCCATACGAACAAAAATTTTTACTGGCCCATTAAAACATTATCTACGTATGTAATTCAAAATTATATCGTCGCATAAGAGGTGCTGCAAAACAATGCCGCCTCATGAAAGACGTTAAACCAAAATCTCTCCCAACCCCATCCACCTGAAACAAAGTAAAGAGAGCCCCAGCAGTATAACTTCGCCATAACAAAAATAAAGTAAGCTGAAATGGTAACTTACATTGATCATTGCATTTGTTTAAATACTTAGTTTTTCTCATTGATAGAGCAACCGTGGCGGAAGGATACATGCTCACCGCGCTACATTTCTAGAGCTGTCAAAATTTAGTGAACTTATATGAAATGGAGTATATTTACCTGTTGTGAAAATCCTGTACATTTTAGGACGTGGTTATAGCGAATGTTTGGGTTGCTTATTTCAGTCTTTCAAGTTGAAAAATTTCCAACATGTGGATATGCATTAAACTGTAGACATGAAAACAACTTTATTGAGTAAAGTGACACAATATAACATGTGTAAATTATGAATAAGTTTCCATCTTTCCTTTTCAGGATTACAAAATTAACTGCAACGGAATTCGAAACGATGAAACAAACTTCTGCGGCCGTGATTGTTACGGTTTTAACCACAGAACACTAATTTCCGGGTTAGAGACTCGGGTGAGTTGTGGAAGTGCAGTCCGGGCAGTAGATGTGTAAATTAAGTTAGTTTATTACGCAAGGTGTCCCCTCTTCCTCGACAGCCCAACAGGTGCAGAAAAATGGCGTTAATGAGTCATAAATTAAAAAAAATCTAAATATCTTGTGCCATGCAAAACGACCACGACAAGAAAAACAGAATGTAAATCACTGCATAAACCGATAGAACAAAAAGCAGTAAAAAAAAATNTACATTAAACTGTAGACATGAAAAAAACTTTATTGTGTAAAGTGACACAATATAACATGTGTAAATTATGAATAAGTTTTCATCTTTCCTTTTCAGGATTACAAAATTAACTGCAACGGAATTCGAAACGATGAAAAAAACTTCTGCGGTCGTGATTGTTACGGTTTTAACCACAGAACACTAATTTCCGGGTTAGAGACTCGGGTGAGTTGTGGAAGTGCAGTCCGGGCAGTAGATGTGTAAATTAAGTTAGTTTATTACGCAAGGTGTCCCCTCTTCCTCGACAGCCCAACAGGTGCAGAAAAATGGCGTTAATGAGTCATAAATTAAAAAAAATCTAAATATCTTGTGCCATGCAAAACGACCACGACAAGAAAAACAGAATGTAAATCACTGCATAAACCGATAGAACAAAAAGCAGTAAAAAAAAATCGTCAATCGCACAGACCAATTCGTCATGTATCAGTAAAATAAGATATTCACTGACCAAACACTTAAAGAAACCACATAATACTGACACCACAACTTTGATATGGGCTATTCACGGTAAAGTGAGCACTTTTGAAAGTCCTCTCATGTGGAGTAATAGTCAATAAAAATATTTTATTTCAGCCTTAAATGTTAACTTCAGAGTGCGGTGGAATATACACACTGTGTTTATTACTTACATGACAATATTTATTTAAAAAGGTGATTAAAGGATATATAATGTCTGAAAGGAAAAAGTAACTAGGGCCTCAAAAGTGTTCACTTTACCGTGGAAAGCCTTAAAAAATGGTTGGGCCGGAAGGGGTGGGTTCTTGAGTGTGAATATTGATACTATACACTTCACCAGANGAAAGCCTTAAAAAATGGTTGGGCCGGAAGGGGTGGGTTCTTGAGTGTGAATATTGATACTATACACTTCACCAGAATGCATATTTTGCCAGTTAAACACGAAGGGGACGTCGAAACGCAGTATTAATAGCCATCGATGTGTGAGAAAATGCATACCACATTAAGATAGCCTGAAAGGAACGCATTATAACACAGTGGTTTCAAGAGGAGAACTGCTATCCTTGTCCCCTTCTTGATGCGCTCCTGGTTATGTTCGTTTTTTTTTTTTTATGAAAAGTACATTAGTTTAAAATGGAAGGTTGGGCGCAGCAAAACAATAACTGATTTTTTTCTAGGGAGAGGGCGAGATTACGATGTTACAAGCCATGCATGCTAAGTAATTCGAGTCTTATTTACAGCGGAAAAAAGTATGTCAGTTTAGTATGCACTATCCTGTATCTCACTTATGAGCTGTATGTTCCGAGTCTGTCGTTATTCTCGTCTCATTAACATACAGTATCCTTCAAAGACACTGCAATTTGTTTACATCCATTAACGATCATTCTAAGTGATCAACTCAACTAATTTACGCTGAGCTTGGCAGAGCTTGAGAAGCTTTTCTAATAGAAAATCAAAGAATTGGAAAATTCCCCTTGAACCGAAGGGTTAATTTCTGAGGCCACTGCAGTAAATGCTACACCTGGGGCAACATCAAAAAAACATTCACTTAAAATTGCCGAGACTTGTTAGGAAAGCCACGAGAATAAATCACTGACATTACAACCAACACCAAGTAAAAGTGCAAGAAAAAATATGTACTCGCGCGGTGCACTTCTTTCGCGGCCTGTGTGGTCGTTACGTACTCAATAATTCAAACAAGTTATCGCGAATACTTCAAATTACTGAGACTTAATTGCTGCGCGCAACTCCTTTTTTTTTTTTAATAAAAGAGTGTATACTTAATACGAACATCATTAATATCAATACTGAAAGGCTTGCCCAATATATTTCCTGGTATATTCAAATTATTGTTTGTTATAAAATGCCACACGCTTGAAAGGGTTGACTAATTGCCACGCCACGTTACAATATTTCCCTCGTGTTTTTGATCTACCGCTCCGTTTAATTCGTAGACTCATTAGTTGTGCCGCTCTGTAAATCCGGAATATTAAAGAGTAGCACAAATACAAACATTATACACTCTCCACGTTTCCGTATCGGTGAACGAATCCAGGTGAAACTAAAACCAACTATTTTATTTCTAACAAAAACTCAGATATTGAATTACCAGTCGCCCACTAACTGAAACTATACGTATTGCCGAGTTACAAGGCCTGCGTGTAGTTAACAAGTGGTTCGCGCTATATCCGTGGCCTTTTGCGTGTGAATCCACACTTTCATTAAGGCATATTTTATGTCGATTACTATAAAACTGTCCAAACTCTTAGCAAAATATATCCAACACATAGTTCATTGCAAGCTCAACATTTTGATAGTCCGAAAATTATGAATTAATAGTCAAAATAACACAGTAAATAACGTTGGCTCTGCTGGTTATTTTATGGCCAGCCAAAGATCACGGATCTGAAAATTATCTTCCAGGGTTGAGCGAGCGTAGTATTGTCTTTACGCGACGGGAAGTATTATGGTGCTCAGCTCTTGAGTAACTAATTACTCCACACGAATCGAAAAATAACTGCCATCTTTTAATTCATTCCCACAGTACATCCAAATAACTTCACTAGAGCTCATCTCACTATAGATCATTGCACTGTATTTTTATTTTGTAAATTTTATTGCGAAATTCTTTATACATTTACAAAACTTTGTAAAAATTTAATAATATCCTTTGTAAAATGTCTTCTTTATAACATCACAACAGCCGTATTTATAATAAGCCTAGACATATTTTTATAATGATCAGGAATCACTTTAAGACGCCCGCCTACGTAGAGCTATTTTCCTTATTTGAGGCAAGAAGCGCGGAAGTGATAAGAGCTACACTGTTAAGCGCATCAAGTGCACCATCGCCACTAAGCGCAAGGCTCTGAACTGACGTGCAATGCTGTCTTGCTGCGTGTACCTATGGGAATTTAATCGGCGACCTTATCATTGTATTGGTGGACAGTCCAACGTAGCAACGTTTAATGCAGGGCTCTTGAGCATTTTTGTATGTAAGCTGTTCGCGGTAAACTAAGCACTTTTGAGGTCCTAGTTAATTTTTCCTTTCAGCCATTTTTTTATCCTTTAACCACATTTTTTAAAAGTAAATATTGCCTTGTAAGTAATGAACACAGTGTGTGTATTCTACCGGACTCAGAAGTTTGCCGTACGTCCTTCATAATATTCAATTCAATCATTCGCTGCCATTGTAAAAATGATTCAAAGAAAATATTCCAAGCTGGTCAACAGGCTGCGCTGATCATTCGCATGTTCCCATTATGCGCTGCTCCACAACGCAAGAAAACCACCATATAAACTTACAACCAATTACTAAACTAAGAAACTGGGGGAGGGAGGGAGGAGGTTGAAATAACAGCAGCCCAACTCATTTACGACCCGCTAATCGAATAAAAAAGTGGCAGTCGAACTGCGCAGAATTTTCGCAGGTGCCATTCGGCATCGACCGCCGAGAAAACAAGAAAAATACAATCGCTCGGAAGCTCGCCGGCAAAGCTACAGAAAGTCTACGGTCTCGGCGAATCTCCGCTCCGAGGCCGGAACAACTCGCGGATCCTCTTCGTGAGAAGCAAGGCTTCGAACACTTGTGAGTTTGTGTTACTTGCAACTCGACCAAACGTCTGTTTTGCTACGCACGCCCTCGAGGGCTGACAGACAATGAAGGGCTTGCAACTAAGGCAGGTCTGAATCATATATACTCTTTTCGTTCACGGTAAACTGAGTGAGTGAGTGAAGAGATTTTGGCGGCTCTTAACATCGAGGTTTTGAGAATCGATAAGGGTGAAGCGAGGTGAGTGTGGAGCAGCGCCGGAAAGAAGGGGAGGGGAAACGGGGTATCCCCGAGAAAACTCGCCGACCAGCGGCACCGTCCGGTACGATTCCCACATGCAACAATCCGGGGCAGATCCCTCCGGGAATTGAACCCGGTTCGCCTTGGTGGGAGGGGAGTGGTCTAACCACTTCACCACCGCAGATCCACGGTAAACTGAGCACTTTTAAACAAACATTTCGGGAAAAATCACTGCCCATTATTACATATACAATGTTGAAACAGTACAAGGTGGCACTGTGTGCTTCCAGTTCAGTTGGCAATAAATTAATAAAAATGGCTATTGCTTGATGTATGGTGAGTGTAATGTTTAAATTTATGACCACTGAAGTTAGTGTTTGCCAGAGTAAAAGCAGGTGTGTCGATTTTGGAGAAGCAAAATGAGAGTCAGTGAAGAAGGGGAGAGAGACACGCCGATAGCCACCCGTAGTGTTGATATCCTTTATTATAACATGTCACGAGCCAGGCAGTTCGCGGTTGGCTGCTGAACCCTAGAAGAAATTATTAACGAGTGATAAATTCCCTTAATATGTTTTTACAGCTAGTTGCGTATCTTACGGCCTGATGACCAGACTTAAACTCATTGAGCTATATCGAAAATATTCTATTTCCTCTTACATTTTCAACTGTTTCCCGAAATATACGTACGCCAAGGAACAGCGTATAGCAATAAACTGGTTTCCACGCTATCTCTTAATAAATTAGAGGAGTTTAGTAGTATTCCGCAGTGCGTCGGGTGTCATAGCTGATTGCACTCACGCAAAGCATTTATTACGAGAAAGATTTCCACGTACGTGTGCGAATACGAGTTGTTTCGTACTTTTGTTTTCAAGAAGGTTATGTACTATGGGCACACTTTCACTGTGCATGTGAATCCAACAACACTGTTTGACTTATATTAAGTTTCTAAGTGCATACTTTGATGTTCTGCAAACAAACATGACATTAGCATAAAATATGCTGGAAACGCATGCAATTTTAAATTTTGCACGCAACCTAATGAAATATCGGAGATAATGCTATAATAAAAAGTTTTTTTTCTTAGGATATAAGTGAAAATCACGTAATTCTGAAAAATCTACTACATGTAGTACGCTAAATTTAATTTGCAAACAGCGTCGGCAACAATATAGGCGTTCAACTCACACGCGCCTATCCAGCACAGTATAAGAGTGTTGAGTAATCTGTGGTCAGTCATGTTTCATGTTCTGAGGTAACGCGATCGTGTTCAAAGCAAGTTTCTTGTTTCATACAGTGAACTCTGAAAAAACGCTTTACAATTAAATGTGGGAGGTAGAGTGACCTGTAAGTCTCGAAAGGGAAGTAGTAACTACAATAAAAAAAAGTGTCAAATTACTAACTGATTTACGAATGTCTTAATTTTGAGTAGTAAAATGTGCACATATGCAACACAGCTATTAAAAAACGCTACAAATAAAAATTACACTAGATTGGATGCAGCTCTTCTAATTTCTAATAATTATGATAGTAAAAAAATGAGTCAGTATGGCTGTACAATAATAACGAAATTCAAATACCACACAGGGAAAATACAGTTTATAACTATTGAAAAGGGGTATTTCTTCTCACTTGAGTGGGTATGCTCGCCTATATTTCTATTGTGACAATATACAGTAGGATTATTCGCTTATTTAGGTCGAAACGATTTGAGATTAATCCGCACTCACAATAAGAAAAAATTAAATATGATTTATAGGTAAAATAATAAGAAATTCCTGAACAGTGTCCTCTTGAATTTAGATTGTGATCTATTCAAGTCTAACGGTCAATATCACTCAAACTTCCCCCCCCC
>NQII01001962.1:106532-144942 GCA_002778355.1 Clitarchus hookeri | reverse complement strand
TTGCCGTACGTCCTTCATAATATTCAATTCAATCATTCGCTGCCATTGTAAAAATGATTCAAAGAAAATATTCCAAGCTGGTCAACAGGCTATTATAATAAAAATAGCTATTGCTTGATGTATGGTGAGTGTAATGTTTAAATTTATGACCACTGAAGTTAGTGTTTGCCAGAGTAAAAGCAGGTGTGTCGATTTTGGAGAAGCAAAATGAGAGTCAGTGAAGAAGGGGAGAGAGACACGCCGATAGCCACCCGTAGTGTTGATATCCTTTATTATAACATGTCACGAGCCAGGCAGTTCGCGGTTGGCTGCTGAACCCTAGAAGAAATTATTAACGAGTGATAAATTCCCTTAATATGTTTTTACAGCTAGTTGCGTATCTTACGGCCTGATGACCAGACTTAAACTCATTGAGCTATATCGAAAATATTCTATTTCNTTACAGCTAGTTGCGTATCTTACGGCCTGATGACCAGACTTAAACTCATTGAGCTATATCGAAAATATTCTATTTCCTCTTACATTTTCAACTGTTTCCCGAAATATACGTACGCCAAGGAACAGCGTATAGCAATAAACTGGTTTCCACGCTATCTCTTAATAAATTAGAGGAGTTTAGTAGTATTCCGCAGTGCGTCGGGTGTCATAGCTGATTGCACTCACGCAAAGCATTTATTACGAGAAAGATTTCCACGTACGTGTGCGAATACGAGTTGTTTCGTACTTTTGTTTTCAAGAAGGTTATGTACTATGNTTACAGCTAGTTGCGTATCTTACGGCCTGATGACCAGACTTAAACTCATTGAGCTATATCGAAAATATTCTATTTCATCTTACATTTTCAACTGTTTCCCGAAATATACCTACGCCAAGGAACAGCGTATAGCAATAAACTGGTTTCCACGCTATCTCTTAATAAATTAGAGGAGTTTAGTAGTATTCCGCAGTGCGTCGGGTGTCATAGCTGATTGCACTCACGCAAAGCATTTATTCCGAGAAAGATTTCCACGTACGTGTGCGAATACGAGTTGTTTCGTACTTTTGTTTTCAAGAAGGTTATGTACTATGNCCGAGAAAGATTTCCACGTACGTGTGCGAATACGAGTTGTTTCGTACTTTTGTTTTCAAGAAGGTTATGTACTATGGGCACACTTTCACTGTGCATGTGAATCCAACAACACTGTTTGACTTATATTAAGTTTCTAAGTGCATACTTTGATGTTCTGCAAACAAACATGACATTAGCATAAAATATGCTGGAAACGCATGCAATTTTAAATTTTGCACGCAACCTAATGAAATATCGGAGATAATGCTATAATAAAAAGTTTTTTTTCTTAGGATATAAGTGAAAATCACGTAATTCTGAAAAATCTACTACATGTAGTACGCTAAATTTAATTTGCAAACAGCGTCGGCAACAATATAGGCGTTCAACTCACACGCGCCTATCCAGCACAGTATAAGAGTGTTGAGTAATCTGTGGTCAGTCATGTTTCATGTTCTGAGGTAACGCGATCGTGTTCAAAGCAAGTTTCTTGTTTCATACAGTGAACTCTGAAAAAACGCTTTACAATTAAATGTGGGAGGTAGAGTGACCTGTAAGTCTCGAAAGGGAAGTAGTAACTACAATAAAAAAAAGTGTCAAATTACTAACTGATTTACGAATGTCTTAATTTTGAGTAGTAAAATGTGCACATATGCAACACAGCTATTAAAAAACGCTACAAATAAAAATTACACTAGATTGGATGCAGCTCTTCTAATTTCTAATAATTATGATAGTAAAAAAATGAGTCAGTATGGCTGTACAATAATAACGAAATTCAAATACCACACAGGGAAAATACAGTTTATAACTATTGAAAAGGGGTATTTCTTCTCACTTGAGTGGGTATGCTCGCCTATATTTCTATTGTGACAATATACAGTAGGATTATTCGCTTATTTAGGTCGAAACGATTTGAGATTAATCCGCACTCACAATAAGAAAAAATTAAATATGATTTATAGGTAAAATAATAAGAAATTCCTGAACAGTGTCCTCTTGAATTTAGATTGTGATCTATTCAAGTCTAACGGTCAATATCACTCAAACTTCCCCCCCCCCTTTTTTTTAATTTAGAAAGTAAGAGTTTCTATGATATTATGGCACAACATTTTCAAATTCTGAGCTGCAATCGAAGTTTTTTTTTATTATGAACTCCAATCATCACGCTTAAATTAGCAATTATGTTGCCTAGGTATAACATTTTAGACAAATGGTTCTCGAACGAATAAAAAAAGGAAAATAAAATTTAATTTTGCTTGTCAGATATTTGTTGGGCATGATTCAAATTCTTTATTTATTTATTTACCAAACGGTACATTGTTAACAACAAAAGTGTCAAGACGTCAGAACGCGAATCACGAATAGACCTACTTCGCTTCATCAAAACCCTAGCTACTAATTTTAAATAAAATCATTTAAACGTGCCTAATATCGAGGACGCGCACCTTAGTTAATAACCTTTGTATATCATAAGTCGTATTAAGATTTCTCTCTCATTTAGCACAAGGAAACATTAAGTAGCGCTGGAATTCAGAATAAATCCGTGGAAGTGAAAATGCTGTTCTGTCTGTCGACCACTTTAGTATAGTCTATAAATATCAAATTCTTGTTTACAGCTTGGAGATGCTTGCACTTAAGGTAACATGGCACAATTTCTCCTTCGAATGTGACTTAGGATTGAGATCATAATTCTCCATTAATTTAAAAGACACGTGAAATGTAAACATGGCAATCTATCATACAACGATTTGAAATACTTCAGATGTTTGTTACCAGTGCAAGAAAAACTATTAAATTATATTTACATCATCAAAAAAAAAAAAAAGATGACGAGGCCAGTTTTAAAAAGTGGCTGAAATAATGGCGAAATATAGCGCATCATATAGCAGAATAAGGTTCCAAGTTCAGGGAAATGGTAAAATCAATATCACGTGTAAGAGCAGAAAAACATGTGTCCATGTATCAGTCATATAATTACGATGTTCCTTGGCGTACGTAGATTTCGGGAAACAGTTGAAAATGTAAGAGGAAAAAGAATATTTTCGATATAGCTCAATGAGTTAACCGACGTAACTTCAAAACTGTCCACTACTGTGCCCAATGAGTTACTATATGTAATTTAAATAGTAAATTACTGAGCTTGCTGTACTGCCCATAACCGGATGGAATGGTCGAATCGAATGGCCGGAAATTTGCTATACTGTAAGGGCGGGGTGGAGAAGGGGCCGATTGTAGACCAGTCACACATATCGCCTTGAAATTATTTTATTTCTGAATATTTTTATGGCAATGTGAGTAGGGATTGGCCACGATTAAAATGTAACAAAGGATCTAAAATTTTACGGTATTCATTGCAAAAGGTACAGGAAGCTAGAGTGCATTGTCACACACGTTGAGAATCGCAGACCCGAACTGCAAATGTCGGAGGGCAGTGGCTCTAGTCCAGTGTGGGGCGTGGTCATGAATTTGTCAAGTTAAGTGTGCGGTCTGTCGACTGGCCTTTGTTCTGGGCAGCCCACTCAAAAGCAGAAATCCGCGCATAGTTTCGGTTGAGAAGTTTATATTTTGTTTTCGAGAACTCAACTAAAACATTTCACTGCAATTAAGAATTTACGGTCAGTTACATTATCATATCTCGGCACAATAAGCACGAAGGTAATTCTGTGGTCGTGCGGTTAGCACGTAGACTTATAAGATGGCGATCCGTGCTGTACATTGTCCGGATTTTCGTAAAAATTTACATACATTTTGTAAACGAATATAGCATACTTAAGAGGACTGAGCAATTAATTATTTTTACGTATTTTCAATAGAGGGGAAATACTGAATTGTACGCATAGGAACAAAGCAGCTAGGTAGATATGAAGTTTATCCTAGGCGGGTGCAGTGAAATTAGCTACAAACTCTCAACAAGTGAAATTGCATGGTCCCACAATATCCATTAATTAAGAAACTTATATCATCAGCAGCATTTTTTTTTTCAGCGCAGTGCATGGGCAACTGATAGGCGTGTGACTTCCTTCGTCCACGTGGGCTTGAGAACATCTCCGGCACGTGAGTTTATCTCTTAATATGAAGACATTTTCTGTGAAATCTCACTGAGAGAGCGGGTCTACCAGTGCGTAAATATGCGTACCGTCATCGGCGACGTTAAATGAAATGGTTTGAAAGGATGTTACCATCTTCCGTGCTTTTAGAGTTTAAATATTTAATTTTGCTGAAAATAATTTATGAAATAAGCTTGCGGCGCATTAACTACTGACGCTATCCAGGATGCTCCTGTGGGCGGCGTTCCAAAACGTTACTCCAAGAGTAGAGTAAAGTAGCGTAGAGTAACAGCTGAGGTAAGCAAGAGCAAATATGGTTTTGAAACGAACATGATATAAATAGCACGCTGTGTTTACAAATATAACAAGTACTGATTAAGTGACCAATGTAAATTCCAATAGACATTTATCACTTTCCAGAAATGCTTTCTTTTTCAACAAATTGATTGTATACATAAATAGCTTTACTTACCATAAGTTAATCATAAACATGACGTCCAAAAATGCAGCTGTTATACAAGTTAACTTTCAGATAAAAATAAGAATTTTATCATTGGTCATTTGTAATTTTCCCGTTTGCGTCTGTGACCAGAATTTCCACATTTTCTTTCAGTTTGTTTAATTCTGTTTAACTTCCCGCCATTTCCAGTTTACCCTTCGCTATTCACTGAAATAGTGGGTGTAAAAGTTTTACTCTCGCAAGATGTTCAATGTATTACTCTGCAGTTTTGAGTTAAGTTAAGAGCGAGTAAAACATTTACTCACAATTGTTTTGGGGCAGCCAAATAGAAAAGTTTGCTCGCAGAGTAACGTTTTGGAACGCCACCCTGCAGAACAAAAAAGAACCCTGCTAAACTTTCTTACATATACGATGCCGGTATTCAAAGAATTCAATAAAAATAAAAATAAATATTTACTGCATTACAGTGAACGTTAAGCGCACAGGAACGACTTTTAAATTTGGTATCTTAAATTGCGTTTTCATTACACTGCTTCCGTCATTTTCCAATTTAATTGTCGAGAGAAAAAATTATTGTGTTGTGTGAAAAAATAGGCGATGATGGCAACATAAAACAGACAAAACTTACTTCAGAAAATGTATTGATGGCCTGTAGGTGAGAAAAACTAAATAGCTTAACTGTACTCTCTGGTTGTAGCTAAAAATACAAAATCCGACAAATCCTCTCTTAAAACTGAAAGTTTCATAGTTGGTAAGAAATGTTCTCCTAATGTAAATAAACTGTTTCCGTAGTTGTTTCATTGTAAAAGGCAATAATTTGAAAGCCTTGCTTAATTTTCTTCTCTTTGCTCATTTGTAGCCTTCCCCCACATAAAAAAGTAACTCTCTCGTGGCCCTAATTGCTTACAGCTATGTGTCGATCAAGTTGCAGTATTGAATAGTTAGAAACATTAATATATTGTCATTAGGCCATGTATTGCAAAATTGTATGTACGTAAAAAATCGGTGGCAACAAAATTTAAACATTATTTTTAATACGAACTTTAAGTATAAAATAGCTTTACCTAATTCGTTGCCTGCAATGCTCTAAACACATCAGACAGTTTTCGTGTTGAAATATAAAACGTTACTTGGAACATGTTAAACAGATTATTGTTGTCATTCTCACGATATTTGTAGTTATCCCTGACAAGTAACCCATTATACAAACCGTTCATTTATCAATAAAAATTTATTTAAATTGTCTGCTATAGTCTATCCATGGTTTCTTCACACTTTTTTAATCGAAACTTTGAAAAATCTCTTATGTATGACATGTTCAGTTATTTCCTAAATACGCCATATATCAAAAGCGTTTTATACATGTGTCCACATAAAATTATTTTATATTTCGTTAAATTGAAGTTTTACCTATGTTTGATTTATAAATTATAATATTTTATTTAAAATAAATATGAATGAAAACAGTGAGAAAACGTGTGTTGGTAGCGCCTAGTAAGAAATAGTTCTCGTGAAAATATCATTACAACTGAGTGCGCACGAATTAGGTGCGTTGTCCTTTGGTTTAATTTTCTAGAAATAGTTTTGCTTAGTTTGCCCGAGGTGGAGGAATATCCTGGAAGTAGAACTTTGGCCGGGCTTCAGAAAAGTGTGAAGTAACCGTGAATGGATTATATTAAATTTATGCANTGAAAACAGTGAGAAAACGTGTGTTGGTAGCGCCTAGTAAGAAATAGTTCTCGTGAAAATATCATTACAACTGAGTGCGCACGAATTGACTTACCAATTGACGTACTACGTCTCGGAAATCAAATTTTAATAATTAATTTTAAATCAAGTTTTTGACTTGTAAGCTGACTGAACCAAGATGGTCGCCCAGGCCTATGAAAAAGCAGGTCATATTTGCTTTTAATCGGCAGTACCGGCGAGCAGCGGCGGCGGCGGTCTCACGAGGGTCGTTGAACGCAGCCAACCCGGGCAGAGAAGCTCGGCGCCGTGGGCGCGAGCACGAGGAAAGGTCAAATGGCTCGGGAGCGGTCCAATGGGGCAGCCGAGGGGCCGCGCTGTGGCGCTACGCCTACGTCGCCAGCGGGGGCGAGTAGTCAGCTGCGCGGGCAACGCAGGTCCTCCCGGCTGACGGCGCACATAGGAGTTCTTCCCACGGGGCTGAAGGGGTGTGGGGGAGGGGACAAATGTGCGATTACTGTACTGCGGGCCACATATCTGCGTTTCTGTACGACGCGACGGTTACTAACAGCCCTGCTGTTGGCTACTATATCTTGGATGAGGGCATGGAGGAGGAGCATGTAACACGAGAGCACAGCGCTGAATTCTTCCTACTAACTTATAGGAAAATATTAACTCCTTCAAGTTCAGCACTGCGAAGATAAACTAGTTTTCAAAGTTCAAAATATATATGAAATAATAGTAAATCTATGTAGTGTTAATAGAATGAGTGAGTGAAGAGATATATGCGGCTTTTAACATTGAGGTCTTGAGAGCCGATGAGGGTTAAACGAGGTGAGTATGGAGCAGCGCTGGAATGTAAGGGTGGGGAAAACGGGAGATCTTTGAGGAAACCTGCCGCGATTCCCACATGCGAAAATCCGAGAAGCGATCCCGTCGGGAATCGAACGCGGTTCGCCTACAGGGGAGACGAGTAGTTTAACTACTACACAACCGCAGCCCCTATTATTAACAGAAAAAGCAAAGACGGTAGTGGTGTACTCTCGTCGACAGTAATCAATGGCTTTGAAAATATGCAGAGGTATGAGTGAAAAGTGGTCAATACGGACAATGTTTTCTGCTATTCTTTACATAATGTGGGACGCTCTAATCTCATCGGTTACACCCCCGCGCCCTGCGCTCACTATAATGTATTCCAGTAATCGTCAGTGGCGTTGCTGGAGCTTGCAGATATCTGGCGCGCAGCATACAAAATATTTTTTTGAACTACCTACTGTATGTCATGCCAAATGTTGTGTTGAACACGAAATTATTTTAGCGTCGTTGGCGGTCGTGGTTGCTAAGGCTTCGTGCTCACGTGACGAGCAGGCCCGACGTATGATGATTCGGGACATTGGAAAACCACGAAAAAAAATGCCAAGATGTTTGCGGTAAAACTGTATAGTCTGTATGATGCATTATTCACTTGGCTAAGATTTTTCGCAGGTTAGTCGCTGACATTCCGTATTAGTAAGGCCGCCTGTTTATCGTAAAAAGATCTACGCACACTTACTACATTCTCTCCATTATCAGTCTCGTGTCTTTGTGAGAAGACACTTCCACACCGCCCTGAGTCAATCAGAATTACGTTACTCCAAGATTGAACGTCCGTTATTCGCGAGAATGCGGATAAGACGCGGAGAAAGTAAAACCATGCTATCGTGAAAGTGTATCTGATCTAAACTGTTTCTAAATGCAACCAGACAGAAACTCTTCGCAAAAATTGGGCGTCTTTAATAATAATATNGGACATTGGAAAACCACGAAAAAAAATGCCAAGATGTTTGCGGTAAAACTGTATAGTCTGTATGATGCATTATTCATTTGGCTAAGATTTTTCGCAGGTTAGTCGCTGACATTCCGTATTAGTAAGGCCACCTGTTTATCGTAAAAAGATCTACGCACACTTGCTACATTCTCTCCATTATCAGTCTCGTGTCTTTGTGAGAAGACACTTCCACACCGCCCTGAGTCAATCAGAATTATGTTACTCCAAGATTGAACGTCCGTTATTCGCGAGAATGCGGATAAGACGCGGAGAAAGTAAAACCATGCTATCGTGAAAGTGAATCTGATCTAAACTGTTTCTAAATGCAACCAGACAGAAACTCTTCGCAAAAATTGGGCGTCTTTAATAATAATATTCAAAGCTACTCCCGTACCGGCAATTCCACTGCCTCGTGTTCGGCGAGTACCTCATATCTGACATCACGACTGGGGTGTTTGTCAGACAGCAGGCTGTGGAAAACTCTTTTCTGGTGTCTCGAGCATGTTTACGGAAATCAGTCTCGAGACGATCCTCCTCGCCCTTGTGTGAGGACATCAAAGAGGCCGACCTTGCAACGGTTACTCGGAGTGGAATGGGACGGACGGTGGATACGGCGGATCGCGCATCGTCTCTAAGCAGGGCGTACCCATGGGCACGTGGCGTTGCCTTCCTCTCGCAAACACGCACCAGCGAAAATTAAATTATGAAAAAGTGGCTTCACGGCCCCAAACATATTTGCTGTTAAAGGTTAACAGGGTGGACCCGTTCTTGGCGATTTTTGTTTTAGCAGGTGCTTCATTCATAAATATTAGCAACATTCACGCAAGCTATATTTCACAGGCATGGTTTAACTCGAGCCAGTCTCACTNGCTTCATTCATAAATATTAGCAACATTCACGCAAGCTATATTTCACAGGCATGGTTTAACTCGAGCCAGTCTCACTTGTTTATTGTGTGCTGCTGCAGCAGCGATAGCTATTTGCCTTCTCACTGGACTGATCACAATTAGGTCTCGCCATCCTCAAGTGCTTATTACTGACTCACGGTGATCCAGGGCAGTGAATATCTCAGAATACATAAGTGAAGCAGTCACTTATACCCCGCACTCTAGCCTCACATGCTAGAAAAATGACGTCACTGGNTCTCAGAATACATAAGTGAAGCAGTCACTTATACCCCGCACTCTAGCCTCACATGCTAGAAAAATGACGTCACTGGCCAGAGCAACTTGTCGGAACGCCGTTCACCAATCAGCGCCTGGTAACTTAAATGCCAGCCGGCAGCACAGCCAACANCCAGAGCAACTTGTCGGAACGCCGTTCACCAATCAGCGCCTGGTAACTTAAATGCCAGCCGGCAGCACAGCCAACAGGGAAGCTTTCGCAACACGCAGTAGCCAATCGCACACAAAGTCTGTTTCAGAGCCTCGCGCGTGCAGCCAATCAGCGAATGGGTACGCCCACATCAAAGGAACCGCAACGTCGTTTCATTTCCTTGTCCAGGGCGTGTCACATGATGTATATTCCAATGAGAGAAGTTGTGTAAACGTGCACATGATCAAAGTTATAACAAGCTGCCAAATAAAAAGCGAGTGTTTCATGTCTCTAGCGATTCACTATTTCGAGATGCAATCAATTTATGTCGAATAAGCAGCGGAGATACAGAGTACCCAAGTATACAGAAACGCAACTGCCCAGCGTGTACCTATCTCAGACCGCGTGACCGGGCAAAATGGCCTTCACACCCTGGCAGCACTGCACGGAGCCATCCACCGATCACTGCCCAGAGACGAACCTACCAGATGCCATTCGAACAAACACGAAGCTTTACACGTAATGTGTTAATACATTCAAATACTCAATAGACGTATGTACATAAACGTGCTCATAATGCGCATGAAGGTTTATTTTTTCTCAATATTTTNTCCAATGAGAGAAGTTGTGTAAACGTGCACATGATCAAAGTTATAACAAGCTGCCAAATAAAAAGCGAGTGTTTCATGTCTCTAGCGATTCACTATTTCGAGATGCAATCAATTTATGTCGAATAAGCAGCGGAGATACAGAGTACCCAAGTATACAGAAACGCAACTGCCCAGCGTGTACCTATCTCAGACCGCGTGACCGGGCAAAATGGCCTTCACACCCTGGCAGCACTGCACGGAGCCATCCACCGATCACTGCCCAGAGACGAACCTACCAGATGCCATTCGAACAAACACGAAGCTTTACACGTAATGTGTTAATACATTCAAATACTCAATAGACGTATGTACATAAACGTGCTCATAATGCGCATGAAGGTTTATTTTTTCTCAATATTTTGCATTGCAAACATCCATGTCCAATGATTTTCGCTGTAGGTAACTGACTCGTAAACTATGATACTGCTATAGTATACAACTGGTTCACATCATTGTAGCTGAAAGAAAGATTACAGCTCACTGGTTACGAAAANATTCAAATACTCAATAGACGTATGTACATAAACGTGCTCATAATGCGCATGAAGGTTTATTTTTTCTCAATATTTTACATCGCAAACATCCGTGCCCAATGATTTTCGCTGTAGGTAACTGACTCGTAAACCGTGATACTGCTATAGTATACAACTGGTTCACATCATTGTAGCTGAAAGAAAGATTACAGCTCACTGGTTACGAAAACCAACCAAAGACTGTGCCGGCTTAAATACAGCACGCATGAAAATATTCTTATTTGCAACACCTGAATCCATACACACGCACACACACACAACAAACACACACATATATACATATACTAATATAATAAAGCAGAAGAGTTTGTTTGTTTGAACGCGCTAATCTCTGGACCTACAAGTCGGATTTGAAAAATTATTTTTTGCATTTGATAGCTTATTTCTTGACGAAGGTTATAGGCTATTCAACATCACGATACGACCCTTAGGAGCCGAGCAAAAAGAAAGAAAGTCAGAAAAAACACTAAGCGAAAACGAAGTAATAGCGCGGGCGGGCAATGCGATGCGGCGAGTGGGTGGCCGAAGGCGGTCACCCGGCGAGAATGTAATAATATATTTAAAATAAGTTTTAATTTTGTTCTTAAAAAATCAAGTCAGAAAACAGATTGCCGCCAGCACGCTCTCTTGCAATACGCTGTCTAAACCGTTAAAGATGGAACAATATCATATAGTAAAGGATTGCGGATAATAAAAAGACCAAAAAACTCCGCGGTAGCATATATCTATCTATAACAGAGAAATCATAATAAGTGTTTTTACCATTTAATTCACCGAGACGTTGAGTTTTATAATATGTATAGAGTATAGAATATTAACACTAAATAAAATTCAACTTTATTAAAAAAAAAAAAAACCCTCAACAATAATTCTGTAGTCCACGCGAGCGAAGCCGCAGACACAACTAGTGTGTGTGTGTGTATATATATATATATATATACACACACACACACACACACAAGGTTGTCCGCCTAACGTGGTCACCTCCAAAATTTCCAGAACGGTTGCAGATCACGAAATGCAGTTTTCGTTAATGGAGTTACGTATGGGAGCAAGTAATTTGCCGCAAAGAATTCCAATCACCTCCTGATAAGATACGTGTGCAAATTCATCGTATCGTTTGACGTGAAATGGGAGTCCAATTAGGATACCTTTCACCATACATTTAGCCGGTTTACTTGGCATTTATGCCACACTCACCATAAATAAGTAGAGCGTCCAGTTTTTCCTCATTCGTGAACTTCATTTCTTATGTACAGCCACACACTGCAATGCCATTTACCATAACAGATTACGGGGACTGGTTCTGCGCTGCTATTAGGAAGATGTCCCGCCAGGATGAGTCACGGCGCGGTTGCTTGCTTACAGCTGTGAGTACAGGTCCACTGCCCCATGCTACCGGCCAACTTAAATTAATCATATTTGCACATTATTTCTTGGCATTTCTGTGTTACTTTCCATTGCATGTACTATATCACATAATTCCTCTTTGGACGTACTTTCAGACTCCATTAAAAGAAATGTATGTTTCCAGGGGAATAATTATATGTGGTTAAATTATTCTGTCCATACACATGTTACGAATAGTCCTTTTGTGGCAAATTACTTGCCCCCGTACGTAATTTCATTTAGCGAAAACAGCATTTCGTGATATGAAACGTTCCAAAAAATTTGGGCGTGCCCACGTTAGGCGGACTATCCTATATNACACACACACAATCGAATCACATTATTATGACCACCTGCTATAAATGCCATCGGCAGCGCGTAGCCCATAAAGTATGGCCCGTGATGTGGGCTGGTGAAGTGGGTATAATAATGCGACCGACAGGCTGGCTGTACACAGTGCGCTTCCTGCTATCATGGGTATGGGAAGCGATTTAACCGATTTGCAAAAGGGATGATCATTGGCTTTCGGGCCAAGGGGGGCAGTATTTCGGAAACAGCGACGTTTTTGAACTGTTTAAGTGTCTATGTGGTAAAGGTGTATCGTGAGTGGACGAATGGCACCACTGGGAATAACTGTTGCAGATACTGTAGAGCTCCTCGCACCATTACTGTCCGAGGTGAACGTCGACTACGACGGTGCGTGAAGGCCAACCGACAGGCTACAGTGGAACAGCTCACCGTCCAAATTAACCAGTTCAGTGAACGCTTCTGCGGATGGGGCTCCGAAGTAGACGGAAGCTGACTACACCCATGCTGACACAGGTTCATCGACGGGTATTGGCTCGACAGTATGGTGACTGGACCACTGCTGATTGGCGACGGGTAGCCCTCTCCGACGAGTCACGGTTTCCGCTGCATAGAACGGATGGACTCAGCATGTCCGGCGAGAAACGTCGGAGAACCGACAACCTGCATCAATTGCTGGACGAACACAAGGTGGTGGGTCAGTGTTATGATCTGGGAAATGTTCTCGTGGTGTTTTATAGATCCCATCATCCATGTGGAAGGCAATCTTGATCGATTTGGTTTTGAATCCATCCTCCGCGATCACGTCCACTCGTAAATGATGATTGTCTTTCCTCGCGAGGATGGGATCTACCAGCACGACAATGCGCCTTGTCACACAGCTAGATGTGCCCGCACGTGGCTGGAAGAGCACTATAAAGACTTCAAAGTTCTTTCCTTGCCCCCAAACAGCCCCGATCACAATCCAATTGAACATCTGTGGGACCACCTCGATCGTCGTGTTCGCCATCTATCTCCTCCATCACGCACCCTTCAACACTTGTGGGACGCACTGCAGACAGCATGGCTCCAGATACCCGTGTAGACCTATCAGCACCTGACTGAGTCACTGCCAGCTCGTCTAGCTGCTGTCTGTGCTGGGAAGGGCGGTTACTCTGGATACTAGTAAGTGGTCATAATAATGTGAATTTTCATTCAGTATCGTTTCACTGAATATCACAGATTGGGCTTTACAGTGTACGGACAAAATTATCATTGTAAGAGTTTCGTAAAACCATGTCGCGTGCAATACAAAATGTATCAAGGTTTATGTTAGGTTAGTTAAGGTTAAGTGAGGTAATGTGAAGTTGGGGTGATATGAATCCGTTTGTTCATAAGCACAGAGTGTATAGCCGATATTTAGAGATAATGGAAAATCGCGAAAAAATTTTCAACCAACATATTTTCTATAACACTCTAACTAGTTCATTGTTTCATGATTGGATGAACAAAGTTTTGACTTGGCTAAGTTGTTTGCAGACCAATCACGAACATTCTGCCTTATAGTATCAGAATCCTCATTGGCCCAGTGAAATGGGGTAGTAGCTTCATACATGCATGACAGCCAATAAGGAAAACAAAATGGTCGAACATATGTACAGCACGTTGAATCCTCGCAAACAGTAAACTTTTCCCGCGATAAACCATCATCTTTACCGATATTGTTTGTGTCCAACGAGCCACCCCTACAGCAGGATTGGTTCCTAAATAGAGCGTCTGTTGTAGAAGCAAATAGGCCATATTGACTCTTTGAAAGGCACCCGAGAATTAAGGAAGAGAAGGTAACTGATGACGAGGAAGAAGTAGAGATTTCTATTGAATAAAATTGTCTCAGCCCCTCTCTGTCGGACATTTTCGTGCCATCAGTTACGGAAGTCTTTCATTTTCCTATCCCACCTGTTCCAGCCGAAAACAGAGGTATTTCACAGTCAGTGTCAGAACTTTCTATGTCGTCAGCCTCGAAAGGCACATCGATGGCACACGTCCCATACTCACTTCTGGGTGGAGTTAGTTGAGCGAATTGGTATAAAAGTTGTGGCGGAGTCGCAATGTGTTTCGAACCTACCTACCAGTTGCACCACTGGCTGCGTTATACTAGGCGCTTTAGTCTATTGTATCTGTTTGCTATAAAACACAGATTGTATAGAAAATTTATTCAGAATGCATATTTTGAATATGTTAGGTCGGTGAAAGAAGGATCCCTCGTCCATGATACTAGCAGGTGTCATCTGTTTCGCAGTTAACTAAGCATATTTTAACTCAACCTTTGAAATAAAAACTATCACCTTTAAATGCATACGCTTTAAAATAACACATTGACTCGCAACCTCCGATTTAAGTTGGCAAGGGTGTAAGAAAAGTACTTTCATGTCGTGACGTCATATAAAACTGTGACGTACATATTTGTCGTCACTTAATTTATTTAATTTAGTTTCTGTTTGTTTTGTGCACATATAAGTTAGAAGTTTCTATCAGTAACATACATACGTTCTTACCAATTTCACAATTTTAAACAGTACCAACGCATGAATAAAGCCATCGAGTTCACTGCACTATTAATTTTACATTTGACTAAAATATACAATACAAACATAAAAGTATATCAAAGGCAGGACTTCCAAAATTGCTTAATTAACCGCGCACAGTCTGTCGAACACTTAAATATTAAAATCACGATGTAAGCCCTGAGCTCGTATTCGTAATGTTCGGTAGCAAAATAACATTCACTGAAAATCAGTTGATAAGCTTCTACCGATTGTCAAACCAAGCAAATGAACTGGGAACAAATAAATTACGGTAATGGAAATGTCTACATTTAGTAGGAATTACATATAAATCAGTCAAATTCATTATGTTAATCAATTATCTGACATTGATTACAAGTCCTATTTTCATCGGTTTTCATTGATTTAACTCCACTGAACCAATTTCAGGTTCGGAGTGAAGAAACTCGTACGTATTAAGAGTGAAATCTGCTATAGCCTGTTCGTGGTAAATTGAACACTTGAAATAAACCTTTGAAAATTGTCACTGCCCCTGCCTGCATATATTTTAACGGGCACACTGAGTGCAATGCGACCAGTAATGTTGGTAACGATGAAGGAAAAGTAGTTCTACGTATTAACGTTAAATTTAAAATGTTAGGTAAAAATGTGTGAACACTAAAATAATTTATTTCGTTTTCTGTTTCTTTTTTTTTTTGCATTTTAAGTGTAAAAATTAGCAAATTTGTAAAATCTTTAATTTTTAAATAATTTTACAAATGCATTTGTCTTACGCATGAAAAAAGTGACCAGGACCGTGGCAATATTAATTTCACACATGGTGGAAGAATATATAGTGTGCATACAAGTAGATCTTAAGCAGGGCTTTAAAAAATGCTCAGTTTACCGTGACCAACCTATTGTTACAAAAATGTCTGAGGGCGTATCCGAGTTCGTGAGGGGTAGAGGTCTTAATATAAATAAAAGAGACAATTCAATAATTATATTTATTCTCAACGTTACAAACAGTCAAACATTTGTTATTTACCAGTCTCCGCATCCTATTAACTCTTATTATTCTTACTGAGTGCAATATTTAATTACTATTTCCATTTCAATTAAAGTCTTTCTCACAGTCCTTACTCTTGCTAATGTTTCTTAAATTGCTACAATTATTTCCAAACGTTTAGTTAAAACTGTCTATTTCCATCGTCCCGAATGTCTTTTCACTCACGCATCCAGCCACACAGTCCCGCAGATCAGTCCCAATCTTCACTGCACACAAACTAGCCAACGCACTTTCACAGATAGCTGCAATCGTCCCTCGCCGCTCCGGAATCGTCCAACTTGCACTTAAGGTATCACGGGACGCCAAACTCTCGACTCTCGGCTCTTAATCACTTCCCCCCTCCCCAAAAGCCCGCACGTGGTATTTATACTTGAGGTAGGTGCCGTCTAGAACGTTCTCGGTAATTCAAGTTGTTCTGGGGAAGGTAATGGTGATGACGACATTACTGCATGATAAATGGAGACATATGAGTTTCTCATGGTCAGCGAGGCATGAGATGCGATAAGTTTATCGGCGTGTGCGGCGGCGTCCTTTATTGGAGGTCTAGTCTGTAACATTAGACAAAGCGGCCACTCGCTTTGTCTAATGTTACAGACTAGACCTCCAACTCTCGGCGCCTTCCCACGCGAGGGAAACACCAGGCAGCGACTTGCAACACTATAGCAGGAGATGACTGAAGCAGGGTGAGGACTAGTAGGAAGACCAACGGCGCACCACGAGGGCTTGAACAGGGGGCAAGAGGACAATCGTAAATTGAGAACGCACTATCAGTGTGCAGTGAAATGAGAGAATGCCGAGCCAGCCGTACGCGTGTGTTAGCCCATGTGTGAGAGTCTTCACTAGCACCGACAAAAATCTCTCGATGGGAATGTTGCCAGCACTAGGAAACCCGCATCGGTCGTTGCATGCTCCTAAAAGTTGGTAGGTATGGTTGGCTTCTACACGTGTGTAACATCGTCGCCACAGCTGCCACGCACAATTCACGCAGCTACCTCCGTCGCCGAGGTTGCCGACGCCTTCTTCGGATCGTGGGGTTCTGGATGCGAATTCGGTTTTTGTTGCGTGTCGCAGGCCTTCGTCGCTCACCTTGGCCCGTCCTGCTTGCGAGAACGGAGGAATGTTTGAAGGTCAGGAGCGCGATAATCCAAAAAGTGTGTATCGTGTTATGAAAAGCGTGCCGCCACGATATGCCTTTTGCGGCTTGCGCACTCCTGACCTTCAGCTGACTGAATTTGCTCCGTTTATCAGAAGAATTTCTGGTTTAACGCCCTAGTTTCTCTTCGGCGGACTCGGGATGCGTTGAACCTTCCAGATCGGGCGATTGAAAAGATATAGGCGCGACAAGCCTCTGAGCCGACAGTTTATGAGAGTAGGGAGTCTGGGCGATTGTGAGGCCTTAAGCGATGGAATACGAGCCAGGAGAGCAACGAGTGGCAGGCAGGACTATTGAACTGGATGCGTGAGTGTAAAAGAAATTTCAATTGTTTGCAACGGACTGACTGAACATGTGTTAATGATGAATGTGAGTAAATATACTATAACCAAACAGAGACATTAAGAAGCACTTTAATTATAGTTGAGATTGATGTATCCCAGTCTGCTCTCCACTCTGTAGGTGTTCTACAGGGTGATGGAGCGCTAGATCAACCTTATTGTGTAATGACTGATACACACTCAGGGGTGAAATGAGGCGGCAAAAGAACACTTCGGCTTAGGATTTGGTTAGTTAACAGTTATTTATTTCATCGTTACGTCACTCATATATAGCAATGATACACTGCGCTTCTGGGGTCCCGCTCCCTTCCCCTTTCCCTTACCCGTCGGAGGCCTACAGGTCGGAGTTTTAGTTCCTAAACGTCGGGGAAAGGTGGTCGGATATGGAGGCGCGGTTACTTAGCTGCGCTGCTGTGGTGTGCTGGTTCTTCTCGATTTCTCGTCTCGCGGTGTCGTCCCTCGTATCGTCTGGATTCACTCCGGCGTCCCACGAGTCCCTCGGATCGACTTGACTTCCTTCGGCGCCTGTCCCGTGAGGTCGGCACGACCTCCACGTCCTCGGAGTCCCCCGGATCAACTGCCGTCTCCACTTCCCTGCCGGACTATATCTCCCGTCCTGTCGAGGAATTACCTACGTCAATGACGACCCGATGTACGTCAAACTTCGGCGTGCGTCGATCAGATGAAGCAAGCCTCCCGCGCCGCCGAGCGCCTCTCTGTCACCTGGCACGTGCGTCATTGGAAGAAACTATCGGGTGACGTCTGTATGCGTGTTTGACGCACGGTCTGGCAGATTGTGACGTCGTCGCTCTGTTCTTTCTCTAGACTCGTCATGCGTCAAGATATACATTAAATATTGCACTCACTGAGAAATAGAAAGAGCAATGATGGAGATAGATAATATAATGTTGTAAATAATAGCTAAGCCAATTAATTGAATATCAAATTTATTAAATTTAAATTTATTTAGATCTCTCCATTCCTTACGAACTCGGATACGCCACTCTGGCGTCTTGTAACAGTCTTATATATTTTTAGATCTAAGTTTAGGGATCACTTTAGTTTATATTATACGCGAGATCGTTAAAAAGACAATATATATTTCACGTGCAGTTCTGAAGACTGTCTTCGGATTTCGGTGCCACAACCTCATATTTTATAGCCTTTTCTGTTTGATTAGATTATTTTTGTTCTTGACATCCGAACAGATAATTAGTAGAGACAAGCCAGAATTCAAAAACTCGTACGTTTATGTTTCTCTTCCAATTGACCCAAGCGTTATTTGACACCTATCTGAACACTCCGAACCAAGAATAAACTTTCACTAAAATGCAGGCCCAATCAGTGACTTCTACTGTGACAGCGAGTAACCAATGGGTATTCGATATATGCATGATAGTACAATAATATCTGAGGACAAGCCTACAGGTCACTGAACTCTAGAATTTTTCAGGTCTCTACTAATTTTAATGTTTTCCATATTTTTAAAATTACAATAATCCTTGAACATTGAACTTGAAATTGGCGTAAGAAAATTTAACTTATATGTGTACTTTTAATGTGGCTAAAACCGTACATAACTTCGGTTCAGAGATGTATTTCATTAGGATAATCGATACAAAGGTCATGTGGTCAATAAATGTACTGTAAACACGTTATATTTTAATACTACGTAGTTTTCAAGTGACATCAAGGAATAGGACAGACAAAGGACGCGACACAGCTTCATGATTGTCAAACCCCCTTCTCCACGCCATGTTTTCTAACGTTTAGTTAGAACATTACTCAGATTCGTTAGGATTAAATAAGTGTTAAGAAATGTCAGGCAGCACCAAAATGGCGTGGGCCAGAGTAAAACAACACTATAAAAAATAAAAGTTATAAAATTAAAGTATTAATTTTTGCATTATTTAATGTTATCCGAAATATGCTTGGCTAATCACTGCGTTGTAGTGTACAAGTAGAATTGGAGACATATCAAACTGAGAGAATAAATGGAGTTTTGAGGAACAGTCGAATGGTTCGTAATTTGTTCGCACACAGGCCGTGATTGTTCACAGGACTTCCCACGCAGTAGGGACGAGAGAAGCCGGAGTTTTAGTGTCCCGTGAGCACTCTTGAGTTTAAATCCTGGAGGTGTAGCTGCTGGGTCCGGCCGTTTTGTCCCGACGTGATCGAAGGAACGGGCCCGGCCTGTTTGCAGTTCCAACAGCCTGCTAATTAATCGTGAGTTCGCCGCTTACCCCTGGAGGGTTCCCGCAACCTGACATAAGTGCGGGGCGAAAGTGATTAGTATGAACCCGTCACGAGTTGTTGCCAACTACTGAACGAGAAATCCTGAGCATTGCGAAGGCAGAAAGTTTTCTCACTGCGTATTTGCAACTTCGGTGCACTTACCATAGAACGGTATCCAACCGTGTCATTACTGGCATCGTGCCGATACTGAAACTGTTTATTTTAGCCATCAGATAGCGAACCTTTACGTCACTCCAAGGAATCTATTGAAAAGAGGCAGCAGAAACGGTTATATAGCAAATATAAGCGTGTTTGTGGTATGTTAAGACTGTTACAGCAGAACTGGTAATAAAAATATCAATATTCAAATCACCGCGTGCAAAGAGACAATAATTAGGCGTTGAAGTCACCAAAAGAGATTTAAGAACATCGCGCAAGGCACGCGCATGAATTCCTACTTCTACGTCGTTTTCCATTACAAGTCAATATGTCACATTAGTGGCAGTGCATTTCGTACGAACGTGAAGATCGACCCAACTACTCTTCACATTCACGCAAGCACACTCGGTTGTTAGGCTGCAGTTACTCCTGCCACCCTTTACGGAAACAAATCTGATCGTTTGTGGTGGTGTGTCGGGACTCACTCTCCCCCTAGAGGAATGGTTCTTATACTTTCCTTCCTCATAGACTACTAAAAGTACAGCGTCAATCTGATATGGAGAACACCACCACGACGCATTTGCTATCCAAGTACCGAAATTAATAGATAATAATTTAACAACTCATTAAAATGCTAATGTCTTAAAAACTTGATATGGGCTGTTTACGGTTAAAAAATATTTGAAATCAACCTTTTAAAAATATAACTGCCCGTCAATCGCACATATACTGCGTACATACATGCTCCCAGTAAAGTTTGCAGCGAATTAAGTAAAATAGTTTGAAGTCTTGAAGTTGTACTTCGAGGGTAGTTTTACATTTATGGCAAATCAAGTTGGTGTGTTTGTGCTTAATTAATACTAGAGTGTGAATTGGCATATTAGTAGCAACAAATTTAGGACCCAGCAGCACTTTTACGTTTTCAATTGACTGACGCATGAATAAAGTAATTTGACTTACAGCAATGCTAATTTTTTTTACATATGGCGGAAGGATACAAAACAAGGTGAGAAGTACTGTAGATGTTCAGCTGGGCTTTCGTAAGTGCTCAGTTAACCGTAAACAGCCTATACTTCATTTCATTGCAAAAATGTTAAAGATAAGATTAATGAAAAAGTCCGTTTGTTATTATATTTCGAAACAAAATACTATGATAAATAAATGAAGACTAAATGGAATTATCAAGATTTATAACTAGGCATATGAACCTAATGGAAATACTTGGTGACATATTCAGAAAGTTTAGCGGACCACCTAGGACCCAGCCACGAAGCACCAGTGGGCCGCGGACCACAGATTGAGAACAACTGCCCCAGAGCAGCCCCAGGAATAGGTAGCGTGGTCGCGGGCAGTTTGTAACTTAGACGTAGTTCGCTAAGGGGATCAACAGGCGGCCGCTTGTATCGGCTCAAGTCACGCCAGACGAATGACCCTGGCGGGAAGTCAAGGGGGGAGTAGGGTGGGGGATGCCGTAAATAACTCCCATGTGCCGAGGAGGTGGAGCGGTTTTTGTGAAACCCCGCTTCCGCAAAGGGCCCGACCAATTTCATCGTTTTTGTCACACATGGCGAGCAGCGTTTTTCAGCTTTTGTCTCGAAGCCAATCGTGCTGGACGGTGTCGCTTACCGGCGGGTTTTCTCGGGGATCTCCCGTTTTCCCCGCCCTTGCATTCCGGCGCTGCTCCATACTCGCCTCGCTTCTCCCCCATCGGCTCTCGAGACCCCGATGTTACGAGTCGCTCAAACCTCTCCACTCTACTCAACTTCACTCGTCCCGAAGCGAAGTGGGAGAAGCTGGACGTTGCTCGCAGATCGTCGGATTATTCATGCGAGCGAAGTGTAAATTAATGTTCCAAGGCCGGGATTACGCACTGTTAAAAATGTTACGTATATTCGCGGACATTTTCACGGAAATGTAAAGTTAATATGTGGAAACACAACCCCTAATGACGAAAAACGGAGATGAGCTCCGTAAGTACATAACATGCAACGTCTCCGTACTTCCTATAGTTTCGGGTTTCTGGAACGAACCATGCCCAGTCCATAAGAAGTTTATTCGCAACTGTAACCAAAAAAAGTATTGTTTCTACGGCAGTTCCACTGAGATCTATTATTTCTTCAAATTCCACAAAGTAAATCAGGCACCTGTAAAAGTTAGCAAATCTTACAACACTGAATCATTACTAGAAACCTCGCATTGACACCAGAATGTCTTAGGTGAGTGGTAAAAATCATAATAATCAAAACTTCTGATTAGTGTTCAAATATCACTCCAAAATAAAATATTAAAATTTTTTAAAATTGATAAACACCCGCAAGAAGAAATCTGATTCTGTTTTGTAATTCCCCTTTTTTTTAAAAACTGAAATACAAAAAAAATAGTTAATTTACGGAAAGGTTTCGAGAATTCACGGAAAATTCTGCTAAATTTACGAAAAGTCCGTTAAAAAAAAAAAAAAAAAAAAAAAAAAAAAAAANTAATATTACCGAAAGTTCTGAAGAATTTTTACCAGGACTTTTTTAACAGCGCGTTCAGTATACGTTACATGTAATACGCATCACGTTGCGCTTTCATGTAGACATACCACGTGGTTGTTTTGGAGGCACGTAAACTTCCTGTATCGAATAAAAATGTCGCAAAAAAGTTTGTTGCGTTTTGGGTTGAAAACTTTTAAAATTGAAGATGTACAGGAGTATCTACATTATAACTCTGATGCGGTTAGTAAAATACTGCAAAATTAGGCGTTCGAGATTTATCAAATGGTGCAAACAATAATACTGCCATTATCTCCAGAATGAAATACGCCTAGAAGATGTAGAAAATTTTTTTTTTTGTGCGAATTAATCGTGAGTGGCATAGGTAAGATTAAATTGCTTAAATAATTCGTGTCATACTCAAGTTTTTAATTTGACAGTAAATATAAGGCACTATGCCAACACTTTAATAGTCCTGCGAAACATAATTTGACGCTTCCAGCAATGTATAACGCTCTAAATATCACCGAAATTACAAATAAAATAATTGCTTTAGTACTTGTACATGGATGCTGTGAGTTATTGATGACTTTGTTCTCTTTCCAGTGTACAAATATAGGCTGCTGGTCATTAAAATTGCAACACCAAGAGGGGCGCGCCTGAAGGACTCCGCATCGGGGAATGCATAAAGCAGAGTATGACAATTACGTGATTAGTCGTTCAACCGTGTGGCGCAGCACGTGCGCCAATAGCGACACTGATAAGCCGCCGAGTAGTGGCATTGTGTTTCCCCGCCGTCCGTGTGCACAGGCAGAGTGAGCATGCCGCGTCGAAGAACATGACCACACGAACAGGTTTCCGCTTTTGACCGCTGGAGAATCGCGTCCTATCTGAACTGTGAATTATACTACCGCGAATTTGGTTATCGCGTTGAGATAAATGCAACCACAGTGAAGCGGATATGGGCTCAGTGGGTCAAGTAGGGGCGGGCTGAGGGTTGTGCAGGAATCCAACAACCCCGCCGTACTAACAAGCGCGAGGACAGACGTCTGGTGCACACGGCGATTACGGACCGTACAGCCACATCAAGCACCCTCGCCTAAGAGTTCAGGCATGTGGCACATCGGTGCGTCGCCGTCTGCAGCATGAGGGAATCTTTTCCAGGCGTCCATTACAGGTGCCTGAGGCTCCAATGGTGCGCCATCGTCTTCTCCGACGAATCCCGTTTTCGCTTGCAATACCAAGGTCGTCTGTCGTGCCCACGTCTAGCGGCACCGTGGCGCACGCCTAGCCCAGTCCTGCAATATGCACCGTCATACCCGCCCACCACCTGGAGTTGTGGTATGAGATGCCATCGGATTCCAGTCCCGCTGACCAGCTGACCAGCAACCATTACATCGCGGAGGTGCTGGGGCCTGCTGCCCCGTATCTTCAGGGCCAGCCCGTGGCAACGTGGCCAGCCTGGGGCAATGTAGCAACGGAACAATACACGATCGCATGTGGCGCATATCGTCCGACGGTTCCTGGACGACCACCGCCGATTCTTTGCCCCGCGTGTTCACCGCATTTCTCGCCTATCGAAAACGCGAGGTCCATGGCCGAACGACGACTGGCCTGCCGTAGGACATCCGCGGCTATAACGAATTAAAATTTGGGCACGCATTGAAGCAGCAAGGGTGGAGATGCCCCAGACGGACATCCAGTCTTCCTCTCAGTGCCGCGTCATGTAGCAGCAACAGTACTGATTCCTCCATGTTTTGTACGTCATACCGAGCTGCAAGAGTAATCATGTCAGCTGTGTGTGGTGGGTATTCTGTACAACAAATCTGGTTGTGATACCTCACGTCCTTCTTGCTGTTGTAATTTTAATAGCCAGCGGTATGTATGTGCTGTATGTCCTATTTTTCCGCACATCTTTCCTTAACTTTCCTTAATAACTGCATTGTTAAACTTCAGATTTTATTTATTATACAGTGTCAGAACGTAGCCTAACTTACATTATCTTTTCGTCCTTTATTCTTTGAGAAAAATCATGACATGTACTCTAGGTCACATACGTGAGCAGACGACATGGCAGTAAAAACATAAGATGCAAAAGTAATACAACTCCATCCCTATCGTAATTGGCCCTAAAGATAACGTACACAGAGTCACGTATCACGCAAAATCTATAGACGTTGACAAGCTTTTGCTTGGATAAACGATCGTGGCTGGTGTCATTGAACAACTGGTCACGGTATAGCTGACTTAACTTGAACACGTTTCATGTAACGTCTTACATGAGACGTTAAGTGATTGTAATCTTGGCCTAAGTCCCAAATACTTGCACAATGACATTAAGCTCATGTAATTTCGAAAATGTTATAAGTAAATCAATACATACAATTAAAATTGCGGTATTCCAATCAAAATGACACATATATTCGACAGTCGAACCACCGCCCTAACTGGTAATGTTACGCCACAGAATTAGAGCAAACTCAGGCGTGGGCGTTTACGTCGCGTTTTAAATGTAAGTTTAATTTCGTGAGTACTTTGTCTTCCTGGATGCTTCGGATGAAGCGACACATGTGCACGCATGAGTAGGGACACGCGAATCTCGCGAGTTAATTTGACGGACAGGTTAAACTCGGCAGTTTTGTATACACCGTAGGCGCTGTCATTTGTTCACTGACTGGTTGGTGCCTTCATGATAAGCACTCTATGATGTGCACAATAGGCTGTACGTGGTTCGCTCGGTATCTTCCTACGTGTGTATTACTGGTTCCTAGTTCTGCATGGCGTGCCTCGGAACGAGTTTCCCAGCTACGAAAGTAACAACCACAGCGAGAACTCGCGAGACCAACATTTTCCTTACAGTCACAGAAAAAAATATGTCAAAACTAAGCAGGATCAATAATTAATTAGTCAGTAAAATACATCGCGTGTTCTTTTCCGTAATGAGGTTCTCTACAGAATGATCCTGAACTACTAATACAAACACTTTGAGGTGATTTCCTGTGCAAAATTAGATGCAAAACATTATACGAGCTATGTCATTCAGTAATTCGTAAGGGAGGTAGGTGCCCTTGAAAATCGATATTTCAAATGCTTTTAATAAAAAATAATAAAACACACTTGAGATGAAAGAACAATTTTGTGAATCAAGATCTTCAATCAAGATTTGAAATCTGCGAACGGTTGTTGGGTAATATCAACCCTACTAATTGAGAAAATAGGGGATGCCATGTTATTATTCAATAAATATGTGTAACCCTTGGGTGTTTATCGCTTTTAATGGCATCATAATCTTGTGTACATTAATGTACAAAAAAAACGTTGCCTTTGCATAACCCTCTCAGGCGAACGTTAGTCGGAAAAACATACAATGTTTGTAAGGTTACAGTTGGTTGCCTGCCAGGTGGGTTACGTCGAATAGTTCAACATGGCGCATTGGAAATACAAGTAATAGTTTCACTGAATCTCGACGTGATAGATGTTAAACACAAGAGCTTAAGTGATATATGGGGTCTATACCTATGCTGAAGATGTCTAAAGAACGATTGAAATTAAACAACTTAGGCGAAAGCCGGTGCATAAGTGATTGATTTTTTAAAAAATTTTATGATATGTGTCGAATGAAATCAAAGCCATTCAGTTTAAAGATTTAGGAACTAAATCTGAAATGAATACAACTAATGGATACATTGTTGACGGTTACTTTCTTGACGTCTTCGCTCTCCAAATCAGATAATAGTAAGAGTTGTGACAACGAATTCTCAATAATGGTGAAGTAATATTATTGTCTGTACATTTATAGACAACGTATTTAATTATCATATTTAAATGAGTCACCATAAACTGTGTCAGAGGCCGAAAGCGCAGAAGGGAGTCTAGTAAGTGGTATGACAATATTGGCAAGTTACTGAAGGACTCTGTAATGCCCATGTAACCAAATGGGAAAGGTAAACTGAATAGTAGCATCTACCTAACATCCCTTAACATAAAATCCGATGTGACTGAGCACGTAAGCTGGATGCTTATTACGTAACAGCAACATAAAATTCATTCTTTGCTTTTGGAAACGTAAATGTGCAATATCGTTTCATAGTATGTTCTGTCTGCAGGAATGAGATGACACGGCTTAAGGAGCTAACGGAAGTCATAATAAAACGGAGAAAGGAAACCCAAATAAAGTATCCAGTCTCTTCATCTTGTATTATTGGTGACGTCATAATATGCAAGTATTTATTATTTTGATTGTTCCAAATTAGTTGCGGTGGACTTGGCCTGGCACTAATAACTCAAACTCGGTTGTCGGAGTACCAAAATTATCTCACAGAGTGGTCATCACAACTTTCATAAAACAACTTATCAATAAACAGCTTCTTTTCCAGTAAACGTAAGTCATAATTGTAAATGTCACCATAAAATTGAGAATGAGAGAAAAAAATTATTCGTCAATGTTAAACATTAAAATAGAAAAAAGTTCCTGATTTATATTTTGATTTTTTTTAAGAATGGGCTACTGAACACTCTTACAGTGTACAAGAGACGAATTTGATACATCGTTCCACGTGCCCAAGAAAGATACTTGTAAAACCTGTAGTAAATGTAATATAGATGTACAGGATAATACAGAGAATCATTGAGAAAAAGCATAAAATTCTCAAAGGAGAAAAATAGAGGCAGCAAAAATAACTCTCAGAAACAGAAAAAAAATTAAATGTTTGCAGAAAGTATTTTCTTCAGTTTTGATGAAAGAGAAAATATTGCCCTGCCTGACATCATAACGATCTTAGTATACTACCGTCAACAGTTGCATGTACACAATTCTGGGTCTGTGAACTTAGAAGCTATGAAGTTATGTGGCATGAAGGAGTTGCTTCGAGAGGACCAGATTATACAATTTCGTGTGTAATTAATTACTGTATGCAGCAGAAAAACATATGGAATGCTTGCTGTTGTAAGTATCTAGACGTAGTTCGCTATCTCTTGGAAGGGCTCACCAGTACTTTCAATTAACGCCAGCGGCTCTAGAGTCCTTGCTATACATTCAGCTGAGTTTCTTAATTGTAATGCTTATATACTATACAACTTCACATAGAAAGTTATAGATACAGATTTCATCCATTAGTTAATTTCCCGCGATAGTATTGTACTTTACTGGACCTCTGTCTTTATATGTCATTATCTTCGTATTTATTTTCTTGAGGCTCGGCTTCGCCCCTTTTGCAGAAATTCGTAGTTTTCGTGAAATAATTTCAGTTTCGGAAATATTATTGGAAATGTTTGATTACAAAAAATGTACAATTTACTAGTTGTTTAATACGTTTGCATCTAATTGTCACTGTGAGTTATTATCTGCTTGCAAAATAGCAGGGACTTCTTGATAAAATATAAATATTTTCTCGACATTTTACAACAAGCAGATAACAAACAATTAAAATTACGCACAAAAATACCAAACAACTCGTAGAATGTACATTTTCTATAATCGTACATTGTCATTAATTACGATGAATCGGAAATTTTGACGCGAAAACGAAGAATTTCTGCAAAAGGGGTGAAGCCGAGTGTTAACTTGGATATTACAAAGCAATTCAGAGCCCTGTGCAACGGGATTTCATTGCCAAAAATCATCACCTAATCACTTACAAATATCAGTTTTTCCACAAAAATTACCCCCCCCCCCCCCCCNNNNTTTAACACCCCACAATTTCTGAAATAAAATCACAAAATCTGTTCCAACTACTGGTCGTGTCATTTTGTTTTTGGGCGTTGCCGCTATTCAGATCTTTCTTGCTTGTCAGATCAAGGTAAAGGTAAAGGTCTAAGAGTTAAAAGATAATAAAATTTAATGCTTAGCCACGAGAATTTATTTGACCATGAACGTCTCAGCTACCTCGTTATTCGGCCCGCGGGGTATTTCGAAAAAAAAAAGCGCCTGGACAAAAGATCAATACGATAACACACCTGAAAAACCACTAGAGATATAAAGATAACTAGGCTAGCGCAAAGTTGCAGGCGTTCTACTGTATTATCGCACAATGTTCTACTGTATTATCGCACAATGTTTTGTTGATCATTATTCACTATAATGTTTCTTTGGTATTCACTGCTGTTCTCACAATTACGTCTGGCAAAAGCCTTCGTAATTCACGTTCACGTGTTTCCAGGTGTAACATTTTTTGCCAGGGTGTGCCTTTTGAATAACTCCTGACTAACTGCACTTGAATCTACGAAAGCTAAATATATCGTTATGTATATAAAGGGAAAATTTATTCGGCCAATTAGAAGTTACTTTGCAATACTATAGGGCCTATGTAATAGTAAAGACACTTTTAGACACATCGCAGCAGTACATAAATACAAAGCTGACTTAATCGTAATGAGCGGCCTCCATCTTTTGACAAATCTTTGTATCAAACTGTAGTGTCTTCCGAAATCTACAAGTTTTCAAAAAATGCGAAATAATTAAACAATTTTTTTCCGTTCCGTGTACGAAACGTGAAACAAACTGATTTTCTATCACACGACCTGTGATTCGAATATAAATACGGTTCACGAACGTCCAACAAGTGTTACAACATGCAACAAACACATTATGAGTGGCAGCAGGCCACGCGAACAGCGATTTTGAAGGAAAAACATGACGTAGAGAGACTGGCGGACTAATGCCGGTGAGAAGGAAATTTGTGAAGACATTAGTTTTCTTCGTGCGTCAAGAAAATTCGAGAATATAGGGGACAAAATAAGGGGGACGCACGACGAAAAGGAGATACAAATGGAGGAGAAAGGAGAGAATAATGGGCGGTACAGGGAGTAGAAGTATGAAGAAAGATGGTAGCCAGTGGGAGAGGAAAGTAATAAACGAGAAAGAGCAGGTTAATATGAAGGTAAAATAGAACACGTTGAAAGTGATAAGGTGGTGAGAGAAGTGGCTAAGTCTAGAAGAGCCAAGCAAAAATGAAAGAGGAAGAGAAAAATGTGTATACCGAGGGCGGATAGTGATTATGTATTTACTAATTTAAAAAAAAAACACTGTTGACTTATGCTGGGGTCTTTTGGGGCCTGAACACGCGTGGTGCAGGGATTTCTGAGATAAATTCCACCTGCTCTAACAGTATTTTTTATACCTCTATTCTGTGATCACCACTATCCATCTACTGTGGAAAAATGGTTCCTCTTCTGTGATATAAAATACAAAATTCAAACCGAAACAAAATGCGTTTTGGAGTCACTGATTAACACAATTCAAACGTTCAATAAACAGCAATTATGTAAAACATAATATAAAGTGAATAATACCGCTCCGATATAGCGAACAGTGCTGTGCATACAAAAATACTTGAAAACCTACACCTATCACAACTTTGCAGGACGGGTAAAGAAAGAAGTCTGTGTGGCACTAAATATTTCACGTCCACAAAACATAATTATCATAATCGCACAAAATAATACGAACATGGTCCGCTCTAAAAAGACAAGACGAGGATATGTTTTTTAGGTTCAACCGCGTTTATCTCAGGTTTCGTTGCATTTTATAGGCGATTTTTTAGAAATGTCTGATTTTATAAGGGAGGGGAATAAATAAGTTCTACACTGTGCAACGACGACATTCAGTTCCTCGAAAATACAGGCAACATAAAATGATAACCTATTTATGTGTACTTCCCACGTAATGTTTGCACGATTATATATACGCTCGGAACGTGGGCACGCATAAGGGCACTTAACTCCCTGCGCTCCCGGTAAACACAACACGGAGTTAAAGTGGTTAATTAATGGCTTTCAAAAATATTCTAGGTATTTTTTCCCTTCCCAGGCCGCCCTACACACAACATCCCGCATAACTACCCGCCCACTTAGACAAAGTAGCCGTGTGTTCGGAAGAACGCGAGGCGCTATCTCACTCGAAACGTGCAAATTGTGTAACCGAATGTACCAAACAGGCTATGAAGCAGCATGCGTTGACCTGAATTCTAGCATGATGAGAATGAAACGTTTTGTTGAGGGGAAACGGAAGTTTGTTCGCGGGTCCGAGGCTTCTGGGATGTTAGTATTAACGCTATTACATGACACATTATTGAAAGCTGAAATAATTTGAACGTTTCTGATGAGCCGTCTACGATACCTAACTTAACTATGCGCTGGAATTCAAAATCAAGTTATTTTCAAATTTTTTTTTTAAAATACAAACTATAATAGACAATGTTGATGTAAGAACAGCAACGTTGTTAATATTTTTCAAGATTTTATATGATTTGAAATATTTTACATGGCAAAGTTAATCGACTGCTTTGTAAACGAATGACTTAAAAAATATAAATACCGTGAACTTAATGAAGAAAATATTTAATCAGCAAAGTGAATATACACTGAAGTGCCAAAAAAAACAAGTATAGGCGTGCGTATGCAAATAGCAGAGGTATGGAACCAATCAGAGTAACGCGATGCGGTCGGCAGCTAGATCGGTTACTGCTGCTACAATGGCAGGTTATCAAGATTTAAGTGAGTTTGAACGTGGTGTTATAGTCGGCGCACCAGAGATGGGACATAGCATCTCCGAGGTAGCGACAATATTTGGATGTTCACGTACGACAATTTCACGAGTGTACCGTGAATATCGGGAATCCGGTAAAACATCACATCTTCGACATAGCTGCGGCCGGAAAAAGATCGTGAAAGAACGGGACGAGCGACGACTGACGAGAATCATTAAACGTGGCAGACGTGCAACCCTTTCTCAAATTGGCGCAGATTGGATTTGTGGACTGCCCTGCAGGATTCATGGTGTGAATTGCCTCCTGTATACTTTCAGACATTAGTCGAGTCCATGCCACGTCGTCTTGCGGCACTTTTGCGTGCTCGGGGGGCCCCTACACGATATTAGGCAGGTGTACCAGTTTTTTTGGCTCTTCAGTGTATAAGAAAAACCATATACACATAAGTAGATAAAATCCATATCAAGTAACAAGCTCGAAAAACGCACTTGGAAACATGAAAATATAATTTTGTGATTAAATTAAGTAAATGAAAGAACCATATTTCAAAGGCAGAAATCACGTTCCCTTATAGAGGAAATTTTTCCTATCATGAGCGAATACAACACTACTATATGGGGGACGGGGGAATTTTTATTACGCCCCACCTTTCCCAATTAATGTGTACTCTGGATCCTAGAGGTCGAGTAAGTGAAGTGAATGAAGATATTTGGACGGCTCTTAACATGTAGGTCTTAAGAGCCGACCTAGAAGTCAAGGATATTATCCCGAACAATGACGGCATTCCCTCCCTTCCCCCAAGATATTTGGATCGCTTTCAAGGTGCCAGTGCATTTCTTGCATATCTTGATAAGACGTCAGGTGCTCTCGTCCTTGAGTACAGTGCGGCCTAACCGCCTTTTAATAGTAAAATTTTAATATAAACTGTTGCAACGGAATTTTTTTTTTCAATCTTGTAAATGCATACACTTATTTTACACAACAGGACCGATAATTCATTACTATATGGATATCATGACATGCATTAGTAGATACATTGACATTTCGCGAATTTACTTGGCAACAAGCTGAACTCCACAATAATTTTTGTGTCCTCGCTGGCTGTTGCTCCAGTTTAACTCCAGACCATGGTGGTACGGGATTCGGTCCTTGCTTTCCCTGCAGGTTCGTTATTGGTCTAAAATCGTCCGGGGCACGAATAACACACTGTAGTCCAATAGACTCAGAAACTCCAATGTACATGTTATTGAAGTGTAACTTGTCCTCGAATGAATTCGCGACAATTTATCTTTATTACGATTCGTGAGAACTAAAACTGTAAAATAACACATTTTACGTGCTTAACCCATTCAACCCCAGTGTACGCAGTTGTGTACATTAACGCGCCCACACACGATGAGGAATTCCTCAAGAGCCGGGACTGTACAGTCTCGGCCTCAGGGAAATCCGGAGCGTGTGTGGTAACGGCCTTGAGGCCATTGGTGAACTGCGCAATCCGCAAAGTCGAAATCGAGGAACCTTTCCGCCGGCCTGCGCAGTCCAGAACTGTACAGGTCAGAACTGGCGTGTGTGGGCAAACAACGTGTTTTCCGTCAGTTCGCCTTCAACTTTTGACGAAGACACAACGATGAATCGCGAGTTTCTAGAAGATTGGATACGAATATACGAGAGTGAGCCATGTCTGTGGCAAGTGAAGTGTAAAGAATATACCATGATAGGGTGAAAACAGATGCGGGCCACGCTCGGCTGTTGATAATATTTAAAGAGGTGGACACGACGCCACGAAATATGCTGTAATAAAAAAGATAAATAATCTGAGAAATGCGCATCAAAAATAAATTTAAAAAATGAAGGCTTCGACCAAGTCAGCAGCAGCAGGCGACGAAATCTATAAACCGAAGTTACGGTACTTTCCGTTGTTAAGGTAAGCTTAATTTTGTTGAACGTCTTTCAGTAAATATCCTTGTTTGTTTCATTGTCTACATTGTATTTTGATTTAGCTTTCTAGATGATTAACGTAAGCCTCGAGCTTCGCGTACAAATGTAGACATCAGTGATGATGGCGATGACAACAAAGTGGAACTGAGGTATGCAATATATTTATCAGTAATACTTTTATGGTATTTCATTATCCAGGAACAGAAAGGGAGAAGGGGGCGGGTAAAGATAGTCAATGAGATATGTGCATCACCAGGAACTGTGTGTTATGTTAATAATAAAAAAATTTTGATAGAGGCGAGTGTCTGCATACAGCACATGGAACATCGCCCTTACCTTCCAACCGACACCAGTGCTCCTAGCAGCCGGTGACATCAAACTGCACTAGCGCTGCCTAGTAGATAGTGGCAGAACCAAGATGGCACCCCTGATGGGCAACAATATGGCAGCCGATACTAGTGCTCCCTAGCAGATGATAATAAAACCTATATGGCGTTCCTGGCAAGAGCAACCGACATCCAATATGGCGGCCGACACCAGCACCACCTAGCAGACGATGGAAGAACCAATATGACGGCCTACAGCAGACGAAACCAGTTGGCGGCTTACAGACATCTAAGATGGTGGGTGTAGTGAGAGAGAGCAGGTGATAGAGAGGAGAGAAGTAAACAAAAAAAATAAAAAAATCTAGAAACAAGATGGTGGCATGGAATGACAGAGAATGAAGTACCAAGGCAGGATGACAGCATGAACTGGAACTTTCTTGAAACAAGATGGGAAATGAAAAACAAGATGGCGGACGCAAACAATATGGTGGACAATAGGTCAAAGTCGTCCACGATGGTGGAACCAAGATGGCGACTTGTCCACTGGTGCACTTCAGATACCACTGTGCTTTATCACGCGAGTTTTAACGGACTTTGTCGCGATAAAGCAATCTATGAGAGCTAAAATATTGTCGTCCGACGTTGACATCGCTGGCCACGCACTGAACTGTTCTTTGACGAATGTTGAAGCGTGTGTGGGACAGAGCGTTTCAGGCCAAACCTCGAGACCGCGCCTGCGCAGTTCCGACCTCAAGGTTTGATTTGCACGTGTGTGGGTANGTTTTAACGGACTTTGTCGCGATAAAGCAATCTATGAGAGCTAAAATATTGTCGTCCGACGTTGACATCGCTGGCCGCGCACTGAACTGTTCCTTGACGAATGTTGAAGCGTGTGTGGGACACAGCGTTTCAGGCCAAACCTCGAGACCGCGCCTGCGCAGTTCCGACCTCAAGGTTTGATTTGCACGTGTGTGGGTACNAGCGTTTCAGGCCAAACCTCGAGACCGCGCCTGCGCAGTTCCGACCTCAAGGTTTGATTTGCACGTGTGTGGGTACCTTTATGCAGGTGTAGGTAATTTCCGGTCTCTACTGCACATTGCGAAGCTCAGTGATCAATGATCTAACCTGTGGGTAAATGATTCGCAAACTGTCTTACTGGTATACGTCATAAGTGGTTCATATAACTATAGCCGAACGTATAGCCAACAGCTCATTAGCTGTGACAACAAAACAATTGTTGTTTCGACTTAAGTACAGTACACGTCATAAAATGTTTTGTTTGCAACACCTGAAACCGTAAATTAAAGTGAGTCTGAAAGGGTTAATTAAATATATGAGTTTCCAAGTGTCGATAGTGGCAGAGGCAAGGTCATTTGAAAAGTACACTCGTTACTCTTCCTAGCTGTAAAAAAAAAAAAAAACCCTCAGTATTTGTGTTTGTACTCTAGAACCGTTAAAACAATAAAAGTAAGTTTTCTGTTATACACAAATCTCCGGTTCTCCACTGTACAGTAAAGTGAAATCATTTGCAGAAATAAATGAAAATGCACTAGACTACAAGGAGATCCATTTAAAAGTTAAGACAACATGCCATGAGCTTCCACTTAGCATCCGCGCAGTTTATCGCCAAGGTTGATTCATTCCGACTACGCGCTGGCAGTTGTTAGTAATAAATATAAATGGCCGCTTTCAGTTAATGGCGGAACCTTGCAGTAAACGCCGCCAGCTAACAGAGACATAATAAACTCGTCTGACAGGACAAAGCGGCGGCATTCAGTGTCTACGAAACGAGGTGGGGTCAACTGCGACAGTGACGCAGCACCGAGTGACGGCTCTTCTTCGCTGCTGCGTCTGACAGACAGCAGGGTAATCCGTTTGCTGCCCTGAAGATTTATTAGCTACGTTCGTTGTGATGGCGCACACTTTGGCGGCGGACCATCAGCAAACGAGTGGAAAACCTGTCACGGTCGGTTATTACACCCTCAAATAGGATTATGCAACCTGAGCTGTGAGCACAGAGTATATAAGCATACACAGACGAAATGGCTTGGCGGTTCTTTTGATGTGGGCGTAGCCACTCTCTAATTGGCTGCGCGAGGCTTTAGGATCTGTCCATGTGTCTGATTGGCTAACGCGTGATGCCAAAGGTTCCCTATTGGCTGGGCTGGCGCGTAGGTTATCAGTCACTGATTGGCGAACGGCTTTCCAACATTTTACTTACCAGTGACGCCATTTTGCTGGCGTGTGCAGCTGGAGTTCGCGGTAAAAGCTGCGGCTTCACCTCTGTATTCTTATGTGCTCTGTGCTATATGTGTTCGCTAATTGCTTGGATTCCTCCAAGTCCCGACTTCTACAGGGACCTCGCCTCAGACCTGGCACTTATGACCGAATTCGACACTAGTGCCTACCCTCTCACTCATCCCTGCTACTCGCCCGCCAATGCAAGGGTGATTGGCAAATTCAAGGATGAGTCCAGAAGCTAGCCAAACTGATACAGAAGAGTATCGTGCAAAATACCATCACCTTAGACGACTATAGACACATATTTTTGTATCAGCAAGTATTGAGAGTACAGGTCAACAGCATTAGGTCGCANTCACCTTAGACGACTATAGACACATATTTTTGTATCAGCAAGTATTGAGAGTACAGGTCAACAGCATTAGGTCGCACCATCACGAAATGCATACGCAATGTACCAACAAACTAGTTATTTCGTGGATGGACGACAGATGTCAAATATGTGATGATGGGATACATACAGTCACTTATGGTTATCATGGTTGATGTTCTGTACATGCACCTCTNTCACCTTAGACGACTATAGACACATATTTTTGTATCAGCAAGTATTGAGAGTACAGGTCAACAGCATTAGGTCGCAGCATCACGAAATGTATACGCAATGTACCAACAAACTAGTTCTTTCGTGGATGGACGACAAATGTCAAATATGTGATGATGGGATACATACAGTCACTTATGGTTATCATGGTTGATGTTCTGTACATGCACCTCTGNATGTCAAATATGTGATGATGGGATACATACAGTCACTTATGGTTATCATGGTTGATGTTCTGTACATGCACCTCTGGGGCAGGCATGTATCATCATATATGTGTCTGTCCCCTGGAGAGTGAATGGAGTCGGAATGCGTAGTAGGAGGCAGTTCCTCACCCCGGGATTGTCGAAGCTGAAATGCTTCCATTCCCCTCTCCCACAACGAATGATATGTGTGTGTGATGGTTTGTTCCATTTATGAGTTTTTTCCAGCGGCATAATATAGCTCATGCAAGAGCCATATTCATCTTGCCGGGTATGCAGTTGATGTTGTTGATGGATGGNTCCAGCGGCATAATATAGCTCATGCAAGAGCCATATTCATCTTGCCGGGTATGCAGTTGATGTTGTTGATGGATGGTGGCATGCTGTAGCCCATGCAAGAGGTATCCTTATATTGTCAGGCGTGTTACCGGTATGTCGTGATGTGTGTACTATTTCACATTCCACAATCACTCATGNGGTATCCTTATATTGTCAGGCGTGTTACCGGTATGTCGTGATGTGTGTACTATTTCACATTCCACAATCACTCATGCACGTACTTGTGCATGGGGTTCAGCGTCTATGTTGGGTCTCCGACCTGGGGTTTATAACCAATTCCTGAGGGATTCAATGCTTACCCTAGTGGGGTTGTGAGTGTGAAATGGTGTTCGTATCACACTAGCACTGCAGTAACTGGCGGTCGAATCGTACTTGCATTTACTCTTTTATTCAGTGCTTCCCCCGCACCCTTTCCTCTTCAACTACCTATACTGTACTCTTCCTCTGTGGCCGTCATCTTTCTGTGCGTTCCTTAGTCGGCTTTGAATTTTTTTAGGTGGAAAGATTTCCTTTTCAGCGACTCGTAAACCACCTGTACACTATGCTTGCGACGGTACCGAGGTTTTTCGTTACGCAGTCATGCACACATGTTTGCGTTACGAATAATCCCGGTGGTGTTTGCTGGTGTAGTGTACAGCCCCGGTCCCAAGTTCGGGAGCCGTGCAAATGGTTATGGGCCATGCGGACGGTTAAGTGTGAGGGCGAGTGANGCAGCCCCGGTCCCAAGTTCGGGAGCCGTGCAAATGGTTATGGGCCATGCGGACGGTTAAGTGTGAGGGCGAGTGAACGGCAGCAGCGAGGTAGTGTATACTCTGTTTTAGGCAGATGCGAGTATATACAGCAGACGTCGGTGTGCAAACAGAAAGGACTTGGCACACTCTAATGGCGGGCACGGGAATCAAAGATGACCGTCTACAGTAGCCGACTGGTGGTAGGAATTAAATATGACTGCTTACAGCAGAGGACGATGGTGCTGGAGGATGCGAAAAGCAAGAGAGGGATGGGAGACAAGATAGAAAATAAAGGAGGCTGGAATGAATATGAGAAAAACCCCTAAAGCATAGAAGGGACAAGAGAGGATGGATATGGGAGAGAGCATGACAGATAGGAATGCCAGAGCATGAGAACAAAGAANATAGAAAATAAAGGAGGCTGGAATGAATATGAGAAAAACCCCTAAAGCATATAAGGGACAAAAGAGGATGGATATGGGAGAGAGCATGACAGATAGGAATGCCAGAGCATGAGAACAAAGAAGAGGAATGCAAGAGCACGAAGAGATTGGACAAAATGATAGAGCAGGAGGAAAAAAAGATAAATTCCTAAGGCATAGAAGGGACAAGAGAGGATGGATATGGGAGAGAGCATGACAGGTAGGAATGCCAGAGCATGAGAATAAAGAAGAGGAATGCAATAGCACGAAGATTGGACGGAATGATAGAGCAGGAGGAAAAAAGAGAAATTCCGAGGGGAAAAAGGGAAATCCAAAATGGCGGCTATTAGTGAGGAATGATATAGCATGAGGTTTCAGCGTAATGCCATCCAAGATGGCCACCATGGCTCCTCGGATTCCCAGCCAGCATCCAGGTGGCTGGGAGCATACATTTTATAACTACTCTCAACAATATCATAACTGCATTCATCCCTATAAAGTAATTATAGTAGCGCCGATGTAACTTAAGATTTGGGAGTTCTGCCAGTGTCAGGTCTCTTCTCCCCAGGAAAGGAAATAAAATTGAGCGAAAGAAGCGAGAAGCGTGGGTGTTGGTTAAAAAGGGGGAGGGGGAAAATTCTCTCCGCCTCTACCTTGTTCCAGAAATTGTACATACCCGTTGTATTTTAATACTGAACAGCAAAGTTAGGTTTGTTAAAAACTGTCCACATTAAATTGTGCATTTGAATTAAGACAACTGTAGCTTTATGTTTTATATACAGGTGACATTGGGAGTAAAAACACAAAAATGTTAAAACATTGGAGATTTTAATATTCACTACAAAGACACACAAGCGGTGTTAACACGTCTAACGAGATGCATGCACAATAAATGTAGTCTTTAAAGCTACCTCCCCCCCCCCC
>NQII01001962.1:92982-106434 GCA_002778355.1 Clitarchus hookeri | reverse complement strand
ATGCAAACCACGCGGTGTTTTGTTGCATACCAGTGATGGATAGAAAAGAATCATTTAAATACAAGACACAAATACTGCAATTAATACACAGGATATTTCAAAAAGATTTACCCGATTTTAAAAGGCTATATCTTTTAAACTAAGGAACAGAGAACTATGCAGGAAAGAGTGAAATACACGTCTGACAATAAAGTTTTGCTTACAAGTATCACAAATGCTCACTGTACCTCCATTCCCCCCCTGGACTCTGAGTCACTTGGGTGCTGATTCAGTNTACGACCATATCCATTCGCTGCTATGAAATGATTGCAATGTTTCACTTGGTTGCTGCTAGGTGCCTCCCTGGTGCGTAAACGGCGAGTCGCCAGCGGGCGAGCTCCCTTCAGTAGGTGTCAGAATTATGACCGCACAACCAGAAGGCCTTTTGTGTTCTCCAGTTCAGCAGTTGCAGGTCTGTGACAACTGTGCAAGAGTGATTTTCGGAGAGAGTACGGTACTGCAACCACTACTGCTCAGAGTATTCGACGTTGGCATGAGCAGTTTCGACAAACAGGTTGTTTGTGCAAGGGCAAATCAACCGGTCGCCCCNTAAGACGGAGACGTTGGGCCTTCCAGGGGAGTTTGGTAGGAAGTCCACAAATGTCTACTCGTCGTGCCAGCCGAGAGATAGCTATTCCCCACAGACTGTCTGGCGTGTTTTGCAATGGCGTTTGTTATTCAAATCATAGAGGATTGAACTCGTACACGCCCAACGCCAAGGTGATAAACAACGATGTGTGGCGTTTTGTACATTCATCTTCGAAAAGTAAATGGAAGATGACACTTTTCTCTAACACGCTTAGTGTTCAATGACGAGGTCACGTTTCATTTCAGTGGTACGATGAACCGCCACAACATACGGATAATGGGTATCATATCAGCCACATGCCTTGGTCGAGCATGAGAGACTCCCCTAAAGTGAGTGTGTTTTCCGCTGTTTTTCCGAGAAAAGGTTTATGGTCCGTTCTTTTTTCCTGACAACACTGTCACGGGAATCTCATATCTGCCAATGGTGCAAAGCTAGTTTTTTTCCCGCAGTTACAGGAGATTTAATTTTCCATCGGGACNAAAGCTAGTTTTTTTCCCGCAGTTACAGGAGATTTAATTTTCCATCGGGACGGAGCACCGCCGCACTGGCACTTGCAGGTTCGAATATTCCTGGACAATGAGCTTCTGCATATGTGTGTACTAGCGTGTATATCACTCTTTACCGCATGGTTCTCTGTTCCTTAGTTTAAAGGATATACATACATGGCCTTTTGAAATCAGATTAATCTTTTTGAAACATTCTGTAACATGTAATCATGTTCTTCTACACTAAAATGAGCTCTGAGATACCAAGCATGTAATATTGAAGATTAAAAATGTTAATCAGAAGTTTCATTTTAACAACCGAATTAGATAAATGGATAGTTACTTTATATAATGCAACAATAAATATGGTACGGAAGATCAATAGTAATTACAGTGAAATTTTTTTCTATGTATTATAGCAGGGAAACTATGGATGGTTTGGTCTGTCTTCTTGCGTTCGAAACACTGGCGGATCCGAGTTACCAAGCCTTAGCTTTGCGACCGCAGCACTTAACATTTACCGCCCGTATCTCCTTCGGCCATTATGTATTTATTATCTCACAACAGATCTACGCTAACGACATCGTTTGAATTTTTACTGCTGAATGTGGCGTCACTGAACTCGCCTGGCCTTCTGTCAGCTACCTAGAGGCTTATTCTAAGTTGTTCGTTTCGTTTCCTTTCGACAAAAATATTCGTTATTACTCGAATTTTCGTTTCCTATAGAAAAGAGCTATTCTAAGCGCCTTCAAGTATCTGTTTGATCTCGCTACATTCGAAATCACACAAGGAACGATTACAAAGCCAGGTGTGTGGTACATGTTGTTATTTGTAAGTGAGGAAGAAGAGAATCCTAAAGTAATGTGCCTTCATGCAAAAACATAAAATTTTATTTTAAAGCACAATAATTTTAATTGCACCAATTAATCTTTGTGTTTTAATTTTGCAAACTACAAGAATATAAACAGCAGTGTATGGTGAATATTGTTAGGGTATTTTATTATTAAATTACTGTTATTTATAATGCAATATGAAAACATAAGCATTCATTGTATTCAACAATTATTTTTAACAAAGTAGTTTGGAAATAAACAGATAGGTGCGCTAAACTGCAAATAATTCTTGGGAGTATACAACAAAATTACTCTCTCTTGAAAATAACTTAGTAAGAATGCATATCCCACTGAATTAATATAATTGACTAGAAACACGACAGCGCCTAGTTTGCCACCAATAGCTTATTTTATAATCTTGGTGTTAAAAATGACGAACGAAAGAGCGTTATTGAATTGTTTGCAACCGAACAGTAAAATGGTGACGGAGAAATATCTACTTACATGTGACAACAATAGTTATGTCTGCTCTCTTTTATTGGAGTAAATGTGAACCCATTTTAACACAAGTGCATACAAAATTACAGTATATTTATGTGTATATATGATACATCACAATGTCAGGTTGAGTTATAAAATACCACCAAGTACGATATGGACAGCAAATTTGACACGCTTGACGAACGAAAGATACATTTTTCATCGAATACATTGGAATACATTGTTTGTTTAATATTAACATTTTAAACACACCAAATGCAAACAAAGTATTTTTTAGGGCTTTACTGCTTTGGTTTACTGATATTTTCAGGCTGAAGTATTCTTAAATGTATAAGCAAACTCCCATATTTCAGTCAAAGTTCATGTGAATAGTGTTGACATTTTGCAATCGCTAACGAAAACCCGAACATTGCCGAAGGCTCGAAGGGCTGTACCGAAATATAACTTAGAATACGAAATTGCTTCTCTCGAAGATTTTATTCGTTTCGAGAGCTTTCGAAACCTAACAAATGCGAAAAATAAACGAATAACTTAGAATAAGCACTCTGAGTTGGGTGGGGTTGGTGCTTCGCAAGTCGTCGTCTCTCTCTAGGGTAGGCGGAACCAAGTCCAGTCTTAGAACGGCGCCACTATAATATTTGACTTCGACTGATTACACACTGGAAAATAATCTCGCTATCAAAATATGTACACATAGTTCACTGCCACAACACATTAAAAAATATATTAAATATATTTTATGACTCACAAACTAAATTTAAAGATGGTTTTACGTATTTTCTCTACGTGTAAACGACAATGCTTAAGCCATATAAATCCAGGTAAATGCAGTAAAGAAAATGTAGTACGGTATACTGCAGTATTGCCACCACATAATCTTACGTAACCCTAACGTATTTAATATAGCACGCGAGATTTAGCAATGCTGCGTGCTGAAGCCGATAACACAAAGGTGCCAGATGGTAAGCAAGCGTTATTTTTAATGTGTGTTGCAACGTGCAATTCGATAGAAAATAATTTGTACTTCGTGACAACGATTCTAATTCGAAGCCTTCCTACCTAGGAGTGTGGTAATGTGGGTAATAAGCCTGTTGCCCATTCTGGAGGTCGTGAGTTCGTTCTCAGCCAGCTATTCTGGTTTCGCAGAAGGACGGGAAGGGGGAGGAAGAAAGGGGATGTTTCTCCCTCAAGTAGTTTTAGTTCTCCACTCCCATTCCAGGCAAATGTCGTTACCGTATCTCAATACATATTTCATTAGTCCTGAAAATTGTTTTAAGATACTCGCTAGTATTATTGTGTCATCGTAGATTCGAAGCAGTCCAAGTTAAGTATGTACATTTATTGCCTATTAGAAGGCCTGGAAAAATAGCCTAGATTGATACAATTGCAAATCAAAAGGCCTCGAGGGGAAAAAACACACTTTCCCCTTTTGATGAGGTTTGTTAATTCACCAGACAAACTGAGACTCGTGCATGGGGGGGGGAGAGATAGAGAACGAGAGAGAGAGAGAGAGAGAGAGAGAGAGAAACGCAATTAGTTAATAAATACAAGTTCCGCGTAAGGCGGAAGTCGACACGAATGAGATGGAACTGGGCAGACGTGAAGCAGTTCAACTATCCTGAACGATTAACCTATCAGCAGGGTAATGTAAGGAGCGGGTATCCTCAAAGAATATCGTTCATTAGTGGGAAATAAATGTACGACAACATTACCTACAGGGGAATGCACTTTCCAAAACTTCTGTAAAGCCGTCGCGGTCGGAGATCGAAAAGGGAATCACGTCAGGAAGGATCAGGGGTGAAAGATTGTTTAACCAGCGGACCAGCCATCAACCCAGAACATTTTAATCACACGACTCCCTTTCCCGAGAAATGCGATAACGTGGTCTCGGACCTAAAAGAGTAAAGCAGGAACGTGTCTGAGGTTACTTACGTCGGAGTCGGCTCCCTTGTCGGCGCCGGGGCAGGTGAAGGTCACATACTCGTGGCATCTCTTGTGCACCACGAAGCTGCACACTGGAACATAAGAAAAACATGTGACGTTTAGGTAAAGATAGCTGGCCATGGTGCACAACATGCCACTACCCCTAAAAGCTGTTTCGGGATGCCTCGCCAGTTCACACGAACTGTTTACTAGGCACAGGATAAACTTACAAAATACACTGGTGGAAAATGAAAAATGAACACCACTAAAGAAGTGACGTAGAAACACCACATGCGCATGGAGCACTGATAGAGCGCAGTACATGCAATGATTATCAGTGCTGTGCTGTGGACCGCTGAGCCCAATACAACTGTAGTTCACTCGATGAAAGAGTAGGTTGTTTCAAGCATCGGTCTGTGTGTAGTAAGTATTGTAGACATGCCAAGACGGCATAGACGACCACACTTAGTGCAATTAACGGACTATGAACGAGGTCGTATCGTGTGCCTGAGGGAGGCTGGATGGTCCTTACAAAGAATTGTCCAACATGAAGAACGTGAAGTGTCTGCTGTGCATCATTGGTGGTGCCGGTGGTCCAACAATGGTGCACATGCTCATCAAACTGGTTCCGGACGGCAGCGGCATACGGATTCCCACCTGGACCGCCGCATCAGACGAGCAGCCATTGCTGATCGCACGGTGACAGTCGAACAGACTAGGGCCACGGTTGCACCCAGGGTGTCAGCTAGGACCATCACCAACCGTTTCCTGGATGCTGAGCTACGATCAAGGGTGCCGCTCGCTAGGCTTCCTTTCACACCATATCACCTTGCAACCCGCCTCGGATGGTGTCACGAACGACGTAACTGGAGGGATGAATGGTGCGGAGTTGTGTTTAGTGATGAGAGCAGATTCTGCCTTGGCGCCAATGATGGTCGTTTGAGAGAGCGGCGTCGACCAGGAGAGCGGCAATAATCAGAGTGTATACGGCAGCGACATGCAGGACCAACTCCTGGCATCATGGTCTGGGGGGCAATAGCCTACAATGACCGCAAGCCTCTGGTGTGTGTTGAGGGAACACTGAACAGTGAACGCTTTATCCAGAACATCATCCAGCCCGTTTTGTTACCGTTCCTACAACGATATGTCCTCTTCCAGCAGGACAATTCCCGGGCACACGTCTCGTGTTACCCAACACGCTCTCGAAGGTGTTTGTCAACTCCTATGGCCAGCACGATCACCCGATCTGCCCCCATTGAATATATGTGGGTCATGATGGGGCGGCGTTTGATGTGGTCTGCAATACCGGCAACAAAACTCCACCAATTGCACCAACAGGTGGAATTAGTGTGGAATACTATTCCCCAATATGACATCCGACACCTTTATGATCGTCTCTACTCACGACTGCAGGACTTCATCGTCGAAAAAGGCAGCTACACAATATACTGACGTTGTTGTTCAAGACACTCTGTAGCCGTTGCGTCCGGGTGCTCATTTTAAATTTTCAACCAGTGTAAAATATCACTTTGCAAGGTACAAACAATCAACAAGGCACCAACACTTTGTCACTCTCAGATATTTCTAACCTCTAACATCGGCATACTTAACCTCCGTGGTTTACAAGAAAGAATCGTTGACTGTGAACTAGTTCAGATGCAACGACATATTTACATGGTTAACGCGATTGTTATACCAGCAAGCCCTGAATGACAGTTCAGAACCAACGATAAAGATAAAAGTAACGCTAATTAGCTTGGCCACTCTGAAAAAAAATGGTTTTGTACAGGATAACGTCACTATAAAAAAATCGCAACCCTAGTATGTGCAGGAGTAGAAATTCAAATTTTCACTTCATTATAACGCGTTTATTTTATTGAGACTCTTAACTGGGGGATATTTTAAGGCAACTTACAAACTAAGCTATCCTGAATGTGCATCATAGAACCACACACACGTCTACAACTCATCCAGGATACTAACTCGGAACCACAGAGTACCTACCAATATAGATGTGAAACAACCGCTTATTCCGCGAACTCTAGCTGCACCTGCCAGCAAAATGACGTCTCTGGCCAGTAACATGTAAGAACACTGTTCGACATTCAGCGCCTGGAAACATACTTGCCAGCAAGCAGCCAAATCAGTAGGATACCTTTCTCAACACGTACTAGCCAATCGGACACAATGTACTTTCCCAGACCTTCGCGCAACCAATCTGAGAATGGATGTGTCCACATCAAAGGAACAGCGACGCCATTTCGTTTCTGTATCATTTTGACATTTGGTAACCCTAGAAAATTTAAGGTGACATTTTTCATGTCATGACGACTCAAACCGATGCACACAAATTCACACCCATGCATTCCCCGAGACTTGAACACGGAACCCCTTGCGCAGTAAGTAGGAACGCAATCATCTTGAGTATAATGTGCTAACTTGATTATGTCGTAGTTACCTTACATTTCGGTCAGAACAAGTATACCAAGATCTCAAAGCACTAATTTACTTAAACGTTGTATTAAACTCAATCGAAACCACGTGATTTGGGCAGCTATAAAATTAATGTTAAGGGGGCGGGAGGGACACGTACGTTCAGTGTTGCGACACAGATGATTACTGCGCAACTGGAATGTGCACTCTACCTCGTGTTCCCTTTACGAATGTGCCAGTTCACAATTGCGAGAAACTGAGGTTTTTACAGTGCAATAGTGCAATCAAAGCTCAGTGAATGTTACAGTTATTTTGTAATCAGGTGCTGATACGGAAACCGATTTACATGTGATGCACGTTATAATTTCAATGTAATGGTAGTAGGGCGTATATATGTATATAAATATTCTCAAAGTTTTTCCAGGTTATTCAATATAGGCATCTTTTTGGCTTAATGCAATTTACATTCCAGTTAATTTAATTTATTATGTAATTCACTATTTTAAATATTGTGTTGAACTAAAATATGAATATTTATCTTGCTTCTGTCAAAATCCGTTTTAAAAGTTTGTTTTGTAATGTTTTACTATAGGGGCCCGAAAACGCGCGAGAACAATTAAATCTTCTTCTATCACCTTGGCACACAGTTTGGAACAAAAGTCTCAGTTGTTTAATGTTTATCCTAGGACACAGCTTGTGTTAAACACAGGAGATACTGACAAAACCGTGGCGTCAGAGGATCACTTGCACCAAGCAGCCTATTCTTATCTTAGGACACGGCTTGGGATACCGCAGTTGTAGACAGCCACTGCTTCAAGCCACGAGTGAGGCTGAGGAGTCGGTTTTTTTAATCAGTAGCTGCAGACAGAAAGATGCCGAGTACTTTTTATGACAGTGGAGTTTATAGAGGGAAGTGCGAGACATGCGAAAAAAAAGGATTACTCGGTACCGATTGTCAAACCGTGTCCCCTTGCATTAATTCGTGATGTGCTCGATGTACTGAACGAGGCAGTGTGTGTAGTTGTTGCTCCCAAGATCATACTCTTATCGACTTTTACACCGAGGAAAAGATCCTGGTTCTCTCTGCAAATTACTTGGCCTTGACACTATCGAACCCGAAGGGGGCAGTCAGAATTCTGCACCTCCGGAATCCAGGCGGCAAGTCTCACCAGCCGATCGAGCCCCCGCAGCGAATTATGGCGAATTTTACTTCAAAAAATAGCCAAACTCTCTGATGCGACGTCCAACGATTTACGAGACCATGACGTGCTCGTACATAACGGAGCTAACTTCCGTCTGAGTCGGTTTGCTGAAGGCTGCTTGTGAAAACGCAGAGTAATTTGTCTTCGTTCTTTCGCTAATGGTGTTTCCGCCTCCGAGTACAAGTAGGCGGGTCTTTTGAGCGCCGTCGTGCTTGATAAGCGACAGCGCCATTTTTTATCGTCATTCGTCCCGTGTCGCGGCACGCCCGATTGTTGTTCCANGTCGTGCTTGATAAGCGACAGCGCCATTTTTTATCGTCATTCGTCCCGTGTCGCGGCACGCCCGATTGTTGTTCCACCTCACCTGACCGGAAGATCATTTGTTTGGATTTTCTGTAGGCCACGCCTTTCTGGCTTGTCAGCCCCTCCCCCTATTGACACGCTGCCACCCCGTCCCTTCCAGAGAACCTGCCGCCTTCTCCGAGAACATAGCTTGTTTTTTTTCGTGATGTTGCATGCCTGTTTTGCGTTCGGAAAATCGTGTCTTCTTTCCCGACCAACTTTGTTTAGAGGGGCAGGGTAGGAGGCGTTAAATCCTGGCTTTCCATGCCCATTACAGCCATCAAATGGCGGTCTCGTTTCCCTTGAATGGTTTGCTTGCATTACGATAGTGTTGTTTACTTTATTCCCCGAGTCTTTTGCACCTTCCAGTTACTTCTTTATCCCGTGGTAAAATTTCTTGTTATTCGATGGTGTTGTAGACTACTGTCTAACTCAGACATGACCAAATCTCGTTTGTTCATTACAAGCCGTCAACATTATTAATCATTTTACATGCGAAGATCCTACAAAGTTATGTATATTCGTACAGCAAACGCAAAAACTGCTCGGGCTTATCATTAGACAGTGCGCTAACATACAAATCAGTGTTAATTATTTCTTATAAACATACTTTAATCCTTTTTATGCTTGAGAACTACTTTGAAAATGTAACAAATTTTCGCTTCAAACAAGTAGACCCTATGTACCGCCACGAAACTAACATCCTTTAATTTTTATGGAGATACCNACAAATTTTCGCTTCAAACAAGTAGACCCTATGTACCGCCACGAAACTAACATCCTTTAATTTTTATGGAGATACCGTAACCTTACACCACGTCAGGCCGTGAAAGCAACAAATGTTTAAGGGCATTCATTGGCCAATAAAAAAAATTGTTATTTTATATTTGTATCACATACTGTTCAACCTGTAGATGTTATCTTTGAATACTTCTTCCTAAGTAAATTTTTTTTAGATCGAGAAATTTTTGTAAAATGAAATGCCAGGACCTAAATTTTACTTTTTTTGTAATGCTCAAATTAAACAAGTTAAATTATTTGCAGAAAACTTGACAAGGTCAATTGAAAGGCCTTGTATAAAATTTTTTTTTAAGGTATGCTTAGCAAATATTCTGCGAAAGATAATTTTTCTAGGGCAGCCCCAAATTAAAAACTGCATTAATTTTCTTATTTTCAGCAGTTTTTTTACATTGCAAAACCGTTTCCTTGTGCGAGTTTATAGACGTCTTGAAGTAGCTCTTGGCATCTTCTTTAAGTGTGGATCATCTAACTTCTGCACGTAAGTTAGTTTTCATTATTAGAGACCCAGCAATTTCGCGGATTCATTTGGCAACAAGCTTGACTCCACAGTGGTTTGTGTATTCGAGCCTCAGTTAGCTGTTCATTGGCTGTTGATCCAGTTTATCCCAGACCAGGTAGCACGGCATCCAATCGTATTTTTCTTGCTGATTAGTTACTGGCTCAAATTCGTCCAGGGCGTTGCAAACAAATTGCGATGCAATTGAAAAGAAAGTAAAATGAACATGTGTTTCAAGTCTATGAATCCGCGAAATGTCCGGATTTTTTATTCATTATTTGTTCATTTCTAAGACAGCAAAATTCTGGTTTTGAATGTTTTTATGCAAAAAATAATGAATGTGGCGTGANGGGGGGGGAGCAGTAAATGCCTTTGTATCAAAAGGTTCCGGCACAGAGAAGATAAGTACCCTACACAGAAACGAAATGGCGTGGCGGACGTATCCATTTTCTGATTGGCTGCGCGAAGGTATGGGAAAGTACATTGTGTCTAATTGGCTACTGCGTGCTGAGAAAGGTATCCTATTGGCTGGGCTACCTGCTGGTGCGTATGTTTCCAGGCGGCGATTGGCGAACAGCGTTCCTACGTGTTGCTGGCCAGTGACGCCATTTTGCTGGCGGCTGCGGCTGGAGCTCGCATTGACAGACCTAGTAACCAATTAAAAAAGTGGGAAGGGGCCTAATCTGAGTGGGCTATTTTAACTCACTCTGGCTAAATTTTTCGTTGAACAATTAGTACATTCGTAAAAAATGTTATTTTATAATTACTTTTTAAGAATAATAACGGCAAGAGAATATATTTAAGCAAGCGGACGGACTGGTCCACTCTACTGAGTGTGGGGGTGTAATCACCTAACGCTACTAACCAGTTATGTTCAAATTACTTATAGACTGTTCACAGTAAAGTGAACACTTTTGAAGCCCTATTTACTTATTAATTTCAACAATTTTCTATCTTATAACTACCTTTTTAATATAAATAATGTCACATAAGTAATTAACACAGTGTGTGCATCCGGTAGTTAACGTCTAAGACAAAAATTTAATGTATTTATTGAATATTATTCTAAATGAGAGGGCTTTCAAAAGTGCTCAATTTACTGTGAATATCCTATACTATAACGCATTAAGTTTTGATACTTTATTAGAAAGGCACTATTTAGTAAATAAATCACACAAATAAATTTTTTAAATTTAAATTATTACTACACTAAGAGTATGTATTGTATTACATTATTGACAATCTACTATGTTTCAAGACTAATCACATTTTATCGAATATAAAATTTCAGCTCCAAGTGCTGCCGAGGGGAGGGGGGGGGGAAGGGAGAGCTAAGCTCCCGAGCCCTATCCCTTGCAGCAACTATTATTCAAAGGCGGATCCAATGTGGAGAGAGAGAGGGAGGTCACAGAGGACACGACTTGCTAAACCTATACGCCTACATTGGCATGAAACTGTCCTGATAATGTTCTGAAACTGAAATAATATCATAATTGTTTTAAATATATTATATTTAATTAATTTACTATAGTTTCCTAAAATTATGATAAGAGTGCTCCTTCCCACGCCAAGAATCGAAGTCTAAACCTTCTCCTGCACAACGGGAAAATCATTCCCCCGCCCCCCTCCCTTCTCCCAACTGAAAGTCTATATCCATCCCTGCTCTCATTTCGAGTGACTTGAAGGACCTACATAGATGCCTTCATGTAGGAGATGCTGGAGTATTCCCTCACCAAGCACTGCTACCGGGGCTGACAGGGATAAAGAACACGTTACCGAGCGAGAAGGCACACATATGCACCTGACAGTTAGTTCCTCTCGGCTGAGATATTTACGCGTAGCAGAACAACGCAACAGCGAGGCGCTCCTCGACTTTAGCTGCGCCGTTCCCCGACGCGCCATTTTTACGGCCGAGCGCGCGGGCGAGACATTTATTCCGTTCCGCGACCCCGGAGGAAAAAATAACTGCGAAATACGTTCCTGGCGGAGANCGCGGGCGAGACATTTATTCCGTTCCGCGACCCCGGAGGAAAAAATAACTGCGAAATACGTTCCTGGCGGAGATCGTCGGAACCAGCGCCAAGACAGGAACGTGATCATCATTTCCCCGCAGCTCCAGAGGTCGAAGGAGAACAAATGCATTGAAAGCAGTGTTCTTCCTCCTTGGCGTTGGAAAAATTTTCTATTTTTTTTCCTCTGGTATATTTTCTTAGAATGTTTTTGTCATCGTGACACTAACGTACTTGCGGAATGGCGAGTTTCCATAAAAACCAGACCCCACATCGAATTAAGTCTGAAGCCTGCAGATCTCCTGTCTCGCAGGAGTTTCGAAACGCGTTGACGGTAGGTAGTTATAATTTCTCTCTCTCTCTCTATCTCTCTCTCTCTCTCATGGACGAGTGCACAGTTATTTCCATGCAGAATATTTTCTTCTGACATACTGGGCAATTTGACAGTCAGTTGAATGTGTTAATATGTAAACATCACCTGTGGCAAGAAGAGAACACCTCTGTATCCATGACAACAGCTCTAAAAATGACGACTACCTCCAGAACTGTCAGACTAGGTACGTGAGAGTGGCCAAAACGTCTCGTCGACATCGAGGTCACTGGAGACGGAGCAAGTCGCTCAGAGAAGCAAGAACGTGGGAGGAATAGCCGTGGCCTTTAGTAAGCAACCATTCTAGTATTCGCCTGGAGTGATTTCGGACAACCACGGGAAACCGAAGGGGCCACGGTGGTGTGGTGGTTAGACCACTCGCCTCCCATCAAGGCGAACTGGGTTCGATTCCCGTTGGGGTTGCCCCCGGATTTTCGCATGTGGGACTCGTGCAGGACGATGCCACTGGTCGGTGGGTTTTATCGGGGACTTCCCGTTTCCCCCGCCCTTGCATTCCGGCGCTCTTACATACTCACCTCGCTTCATCCTCATCGGCTCTCAAGACCCCGATGTTAAGAGCCACCCAAATCTCTTCACTTCACTTCACCGAAAATCGAAATCAGGATAGCTGGACCGGGAATCGAATACGGGTCCTTCCGAATGCGAGTTCAGTGTTTTACCACTGCATCGCCTAACTCGGAATCACTGGTGTTTAAGCGAGCATACAGATTGTATTTGTGGTCATAGAAATAGATTAGTGGTCCTTCATTCCCTTATAAATACGTGTACTGTGCCGAAATATGAAGATAATGCAGGGGGCATCTGCCCGCCTCCAAAGAGACTCGCGAGGGGGCTCTACTAGAAAACACTGTAGATTAAAATTCATACTTTACGTATATTTACTAAAAATGTAAATCAATAATAATATTGAACAGTAATACTTCTACCGATGTACGTACTGCATTGTTGTGTCGTGGATAAGATGCAATAGGTGTCCGTGTGTGTGTAGATATAGCTATAATTTATTTAAATACAAAATTTTGAGAAGAGGCACATTTTGCAGCACCAGGAGCGCCAAATTCTTTACAGGGTCTTGCCCCCCCCCCCTCCTATTTNATCGTCGGAACCAGCGCCAAGACAGGAACGTGATCATCATTTCCCCGCAGCTCCAGAGGTCGAAGGAGAACAAATGTGCATTGAAAGCAGTGTTCTTCCTCCTTGGCGTTGGAAAAATTTTCTATTTTTTTTCCTCTGGTATATTTTCTTAGAATGTTTTTGTCATCGTGACACTAACGTACTTGCGGAATGGCGAGTTTCCATAAAAACCAGACCCCGCATCGAATTAAGTCTGAAGCCTGCAGATCTCCTGTCTCGCAGGAGTTTCGAAACGCGTTGACGGTAGGTAGTTATAATTTCTCTCTCTCTCTCT